>JBBCBC010000001.1:1338186-1544091 GCA_037126765.1 Stenogyne calaminthoides | reverse complement strand
CACAGAAGCCATATAAGTACCACCCAAGTATATGATCAAAATCAGCATGAGTGGGCCCAAAAGCATCGTGCTAACCGTGTACGTCACAAGAATCAACGCAAGGGGCATCACGATCGCGTGGCTCGTGGAGTAGACGGCCAGGAGGACTAAAACGGGTATGAAAAACGAAACAAGTGAAGACGGCGTTTTCTCCGCTTGAGAGCAAAGGGAGGTCGAGATTCATCGAGGCCGCTCCCCAGAGAGGAGCCCCAAGGTCCACTACCGTAGTAGTGGGACGATCGAGAGATGGCCCTTTGGCCATCTCCAGAGATGGCTTCATGTTGTCTGTGCTCATGATGTTTTTAGTAAGTAGGATATAGATGAAGAAGAAGTAATAAGTATTGGTGTTAATATACTGTTATGGTGTGTAAGATATGTACTTGGTAGTTTGTAAACTTGATTTAAGAAATGTATTTATATAGATGGATAAGTATGTAAGGAAGGTAGTCATGTGGTTTTGAATGAGAGAGATTCTGGAAAATAGACGTAGGTTAGGGCTTATCAAGATTGGGATGCTTAACCGCACAAACAAACAAGTTTGTGGTTCCAACCTTGATTCCCCTGGTTGTTTCATTTATATAAAAGGGCAGACAGGAAAAGCCAAAGGAGAGGATTAAACAGTTATTAATTAATATGTTGATATATATACACAACTGAAAAAAATATCAGGTGCACCGTGTAATTTAAGTGTATTTTTAAATGGTATTAGTTTTTTGACTATAAGGTATTAGTTTGTTAATATTAGTAATTTTCACTTAAACTTTTTAATTATCATCACTGAAAAGTATTAGTTTAATAGTATTATATATATATAAAGACAAAACTTGTGTGAACCGAAGTTCACCGTGAACTCGATTTTTTTAGTATTCATTATTATGTACAAAAAATTCTCACTGTTATGCATAAAAACTATCACTGTTATGCACAAAAATAATCACTGTTTAGAAAATACTTTATATTTTTAAACAGTGAGTTTTTGTGCATAACAATGATAATTTTTGCACATAAGAGTGATAGAGTTAAATGCATAGATACGGTTCATTTGAAGAGTTTCTTTCATATATATAAATATATGAGTAGGACTCATGTGCACCGTGCAATTCAAGAGTATTTTTAAAAAATACAACTTGTTGCATTGAAAAATGCAATTTGTATCAGTGAAAAAAAGTTACACGTTTCAGCATAAACAACTTGCATGTTACAGCGAAACCATATTTTCTTTTAAAAAATTAAGAACAAATGAGTATCCTACATGTTCCTATCATATGATCTTCATTTTCAATTTTCTGGTCAACACATTTTCAAATGCATAGGGACAAATAACTGGAAAACTGATTCTTTTTTTCAAGATTTGATGAAAATTACTGGAATAAGATCAAAAAGCATAATCAGAAGAAGTCCTAGATGAATCATAATAGCAGTCTTTATTACGTATATAATAATTCGATAAAAATTAAGACAAATGAATGTAGTAAAAGTAGGCATCTGTAAACTTTTTTTCATGGCAAGATTTTACAGCCATTATATGAAGATACACAGGAGAAACTTAGCCCACAAACTACATGATATTTCAAGGTAGTCGTGTTACCTCGTATTCATGAGATATTTTAAGAGGAGAATCCTTCAAACGGTCTCTCTTCGGACCAGAGCTCTAAATTTACAGTCCCTGTACCCCAGTGAACCAGGCATTTATATACCTCCTTGATGTCAAACCGGTTTACTAGTGCCAATCCAAGCCCTTTATCGACAAGCATCCACTTGCCTGATAAAAAGATTCAACATATATTTACTGATGCATCAAACCACAGAAACACTTCTTCCAGAGTTGTGAAAAAAGATGGTGAGGTTTTAGGACAAAATCACATGTGAGCTCACAAGCATGTCTAGAACACAGCAGATAACTTGTAGTATTAAAAATTATCTATCTTTAGAATGATTAAAAATATACTAATCTTACCATTTGGACGAGAATTGCCTTCAAAAAACTGGTCACTGGATTCGGGCCAAACCTCATGCTTGGACCCATCAATGGCGACGAATGCCACGTATGTTTCAGCAGGGTGTAATAAATTGAACATTGGGTGGACGCACAAGCACACAAGCCTGGAAACCATTAGGATAAAATATTTGTGAAGACGATAGGAAAATGAAGATTAACATCAGAAAAAAAGCAAAGTCTTAAGTAAACCAGTTTCACTGTGCAGCTGGTTTGCATATTGTGTGTATTTTTAAACAGTATTAGTTGTTTCATTCAAAATTATTAGTCGTTATACTATAAAGTGATACTTGCAAACCAGTTGTACGGTAAAATTGTTTTATATAAGACCAGCTCTCAGAAAAAAGTATATGTATTGATGGGAAACCTTGAGAATCCTCCGGAACCAGCGCCAACAGAGCGTGCTACTATGGCAGAATCAATTCGGAAAACTTTTGGGTTTTCTTTCGAGACATTTATCTGCCGTTGAAGAACTATTCCACCTCCAATATCACCCTCCAATTTCAAAGATTCCACGTCTCCTGCATGCTCTAGACCCCGTCTATGATGCATAACGTAGCAGTAAGTCTCAAAGTATCAAGTCTAAAAACAAGAATTATATCACATATTTATAGCTATCTAAAACTTCCGACTGATTATAGGCAATGAACTGAATATTCATCAGCATTTAAGCCTCATGTTTCACAATTATTTGAACTGGATTATCATGTCCTGTAATAGCTTACTCAGTGACAGAATACTCCTCTGAACATCCAGCAGATCGATACTCCACACCACTATATTTTTCATAGCCATTAACATCGAGCCGACTATGAAGCCACTGAGTTCCTGCCAGACACTAAAAAAAAAAACGTGAAAAGGGGGGATAACACCATTCACTCTGTATGACTAAACAAGCATAATATGCAACCGATTACAAGAACGTATGACCATGTGATAAAAGTTGTTGAAACTCCTAATTTATGCTAATCATACAGGCAACAAATAAATTCAAATATATGAACACACCTGAAGGAAGGTGCTCCATAGAAATAATTCTACCACCAATCCATGGTACCACTTTTAGAATCCAACCCCCACTTTTCATTTCAACAGGTGTCTGTGATAGTTCTGTTCCCTTGTGCCCAGAGACTTCAGAATCTGGAATACGCTTTAGCACTTTCTGCAATCAATCCAAGACAAAAGTTGTCCATCAGAGCAAATCCTGAATTCATTTTGCTAGAAAAACAATAATAATAATAAAAAGAGAAAGTAAACGAATAGCAGAAGAGGAGGCACCTATACGAACCCTGCATTGCTTTTCACTAGCCAAAACCAAATCTGACATTTCACTTTCTGAAGGCATTTGAATTTGCAGAACCTCTCCATCAGTACCCCATGCATCAATCTACATCACACGATCCAAGGACAACCAATAACTACATACATAATAGAACAAAGTGGCAGTACTTTATGTGATTTAGAACTTGATGGAACAATGACATACCATAGCAACTTTTCCAAGCAGTAGTTTCACATGTAATCGGCGGTTTGGTCTCTTCCAAGACCCTTCGGCTTTGAATACCTTCACAGTGACCACAGAAGACCGACGTTCAGCAACATATGTTGTCAATAGATAACCTCCTTTACTGTATTCATATCCATCACCATCGTCTTCATAGAGAAAGCCTTCAGCTTTACCTGCATTTTATGAGATTCAATATATAAAGTTGATAGTTTATCCTTATTTTATTAGGTGAGCAGTTGGATGACATAATGAGCTCCAGTAAAATTAGAAACGACATTAAATATTTTTTTATGGAAAAGAAATATTGCCTAGAAAACTAAAAACCAGTCGATGGTTTAATTAGACAAATTGGTAATGGTAACAGGATGAATTAAAAAGACTACCGGGTGGATATTTAGCAAAGAGATTACCATGTTCATCTAAAGCCACCAGCAATGTCAAATCATCTGTAGGATTAGCTTCATTGACATGCTGATAAGCAGGGCCCACGGGAATCATTGATCCACCTTTTAGATACAACGCTGGTAAATCCTGTTTACCAAGAGAAGGGAAAACGTGAAAATTCTCAAGATACTGATTAGTTGAGAATTCAATGTAAGATAGAGAAGTCGAAAGGAAGTTTAAAAGAATAGTACTGGATGAGAATCTTCAAAATCAAAACTGAGCCAGATGCCTTTAGGCAACTTGTGCTGCATTTGATATAAATCCTGATCTTTGCTAGTGCTGCAAGATTTAAATATATACATATACGTCATTTGCAGAGTTTTCATTGCTATATAGAAAACAGTCTTGTATTCTTGTTAATGGATCTGTCAGAAATACTACCAATCTTGATGTGCTTAGGAACAAATATGCCATATAATATAATGTATTTTTAGGGCATTAAAGCTAACAAGCAAACAGCTATAAAATTGAGGCTCATTAGTGCTCTATCTCCATGAAAGAGATGTAAGACCTTGCATATATAAGAAGCGGTCCCAACAAAAAAGAATTTTCATGTGATCTTAGCTCCAAATCTTTAGGATCTGCAATAAAATTTTAAATGTTATGAGAACGTGCTCCAATTTCACAGAGCTAAAAGTTAACCATAATGAGGAATTTGAATATACCAGCAAAAAATGTTGGAGTTGCCACAGGAATGCCCCTTGTATGAGCAAAGTAAAATAGAGTATATATATGGGGTAAAATTTGATATCTTCTTTGCAATGCAAGTCGGCAAACTTCTTCACACTATCAGAGATGATTAAAAAAGGATGTCAAAAGAACACAAATAGTACAAGTCTGGCCATAACTATTAAAGCCTCATGATTATGACAGTATATGTCACAGGCTAATAAAAGATAATAATGATAAATAAACTAACATTAAGAATCATGATTAAATGAAGGATGAAAATATGCAAGTAATTTCAAATCTGATTTTAACACTTAGCAATATACAACTACTTTTATAAGAAAAACATAGTTTTACTGCTACTTAAAACAGTTAAATCGTATGCAATGGTTTTAACAGTCCTCTTTGTATAAAAGCTTAAACCGCTGTAGAAGGAAATTTTCTTCTAGTCCCTAGCAAAAAGTTAGTGATAAACTTTAATTTCCATATGCTATACGAGGAACATGCTACCACATTCATTATATAATAACTCTGGATCTTCACAAACTAGCATTATAAGTTTCTCCAAAAGCAAAGTAATTTTTGGGCATTTGTTAATAATAATCCTACATAACTGTAGGTTGCATTAGCCTGGCCCCAATCAGCTGTCATTTTAATAACAGAAAACACTCATGTGTTTTAAAAAGTTTCTTAAGAAGAAGAAATCTCAGCAGACCAAGATGCTTCAATGCATTCATGAACAAAGATATATAATTTGCTTATGTCATAGAAGTCAATGGGGACAAACCTCTTGTCCAAAAGACCACGGTTCATGATCAATTGTGCCTGTTTCAGAATGCCCACGACAAAAAGGAAACATGGCACCCACACCCATCCACCTTCCAAACATCTTAGGTGTTGCATTACCGGCATATCCACCAATATCTGGCCCTGAGAGAGGCTGGCCACTGAGCCCCTGTGCAATATCCATCTTTTATAAAAGATTGTTGTACTAACTGATTTTACCCAAATATAAATGAAAAAACCCATATTTCCAAATTATAATAAAAATAAGTGATTTTGCAGAAGCGTTATCATATATCAATATCTATGCACGAGTGAATAGGCACACATGCATGTATTCTGAGGTGCATATATGTTTCTTCTCACATATAAACACATACGGGAAAGGTAATTAAAAAATTGTGGGCTGAGTTCAGAGAGAAATTCAACCATAAATATGATTTAAGAAGATACTAAATATACAGCTATAGAGAAATTTAACCATAATATGATGAAACAGTACATTCCATTTACTACAGAGAACGTGAGCAGAAAAAAGTCTATGAAAAGAAATTCAACCAAAATCTGATGTAAGATGTTAAATACACAGGTATAGGCTTGACTGCATTATTGCTACTAACCAGTTGAATAACCATGGGGATACTCATATGGAGGTGCTCCCATGTAGAAAGATTATCCCCTGTCCACGTTGCAGCATACCTTTGGCTACCCACAAAGCCAGCTCGGGTAAGAACAAATGGACGCTTTTGTTTATTTGCTAGTGACATGCCTTCATATGTTGATTTTGCCATTAGCATACCGTAAACCTAAGATAAGCAACTAGTATCAGCACGTAGTAAATTCATAGTCCCATGATGGACGTTTAGTTATTAGCCATATGTGTAATCCTATCAAACTTCTCATAAACACTACTTGAAAAGAATTCTGTGATTTACATTGTGGTAGTGTGAGTGCTTCTGACATCCTCCAAGATCTGTATCTCCCCTATGGATATTGCTCTCGGCATTGTCTTTGTTACAGTCTGTTAGAAAACAAAAATGTTTTTTAAGTAACCAGGAAAAACTTATAGTTCCCAAGTTTTATAACTTTACCTTGAAGACAGCTGGTTCATTCATGTCATTCCATATACCATCCACACCATTAGAAACAAAGTCTTTAACCAAGTTAGCCCACCATGAGCGGGCTCTTGATTGAGTGTAATCAGGAAAACACAAGGCCGGGCCACACTTCTCCTAAAGAAAGCAATGAATGTATAGCTAAATCAATAAGTAAAGAGAAATATGGATAGAACTTCTACAAATGAATATGAAGTATTTAAGAAGTAATCGCGTATAAATTCTAAAACGAAAAGTGAAAGTATATAGCCCCATAGACTGTATATGTATATATATATTCCTTTTTTCGTATAGCTGTGAAATACAGACATTTTATTGGGGTGTGTTAATAGAATAGTATACCAACAAAAGGTTCCCCATCTGCATTTTGAATCCATACATCGCTTTCTGTACCACTGTCATAGACATTATAACCCTTTTCACTTTTTATTCCTGGATCGAGCATCCAGATTGCTTTGAACCCAGTTTGATGAAGATAATCTGCAAGAGACTTTGGATCTGGGAATCGCTCCTGCAAAAGTTGGAGTCTATTTTACCATTCATTTTCTGGAACAAGTCGTCTAAGTGCATTGTGGTGAACAAAACCAAACTTCATGCAATAAACAAACAGGCCTAGTTCCTCAGTCCATGTTAAAAGTTTTGGCTTGAACAACATGCAATTTAAACTGGGACTTGAAAGTCGATGACTACATAATAAGAAACAAAATAACAATCTTACGCAACAGAAGCCACAGCAAGGAACTGAAATGCGATGGAATTTGTCAAATGGACAAATTTATACTACATCTCATACTAAGAATGGATATGCTGCCTCCACATATGTATGTTCTACAGATAAAAAGAAAGAAAAGATGCCTGGTTGAAAGTGAAACAACGAAAACCATCCATGTAATCTATGTCCATCCATATGACATCACAAGGAATGCCCTTTTCGCGGAATGTCCTTGCAATCTACAAAGAGAAGAAAGAGAAGATACTGAAAAGTTGAATGACAGAAAATACTTCGCCAAGCATTCAACCCAATGACAGTTATCTTGAAAATCATGAATTTTGCATATAAAGTAAAGCTGGTTTATGAGGGTTCTTGGTAGTGTTTACTCTAGTAAATTAACCACTAATTTGCTAAATCCAATTTGAAAACAACCGATGGAGATAAAGAGTGATGGTCGAGTATGACGCAAGGAAAAAGAAGGGGTGAACCTCACGAACTCGTGCATCAGAGTCATAACTCCAACGGCATTGGTGATAGCCCAAGGCCCACTTAGGGGGCATAAAAATAGTTCCTAAAGACAACCATCAAATTGCAATAATCAGGAGAAAGCAAATATTGGAAAAATTAGCTACTACAGGGCTTCAGAAAAAGTTGATTTAAGCAAACTCTCAGAGTCAACTAATCTTCACATAAAAATATTTAGATCATGGTGAAATTACCAATTGCACGTGCAAAAGATACAAGGACATCAGTTGGTGAACCAAATGGGCCAAATGTGATGACAGGATAACACGATGAAGAAATGATCTTTACATTCGATGCATTCCTCAAATCAATCTGCTCAAATAAAAATTAGTCACTAAAATAACAAATTATTTGCACTAATTCAAAAGCTAACCAACATATCATATATACCTCACAACGCCATGTTGTATCTGCAAGAACCCCGGAGTGCCTCACCATCTGGAAGAACTACTAGAATCCAAGGATGTGATTGATACAAGGAAGTGGTTCCAGCACCATATCCCCAAGCATCAGTATTCCAGGTAAAAATCTATTTCAATATTAAATTCAGGTTGTACAGCAAAAAAATTGTTCTCTTCATAATTTAGCATACCATTTAGAGTGACCACAACAACTATATTGACGAGGATGCAGAATTAGTGGGCTTACTTTCTTCCCTGTTCGTTCAAGCTGCCCACTAACTTCTCCCGTTCCGTAGAATGAAGTACTTGGGGGAAACTAATATATCACAACAATAATAATTCAATCCCATCAATGTACATCAATACATGCATGCATACATATTAATGCATCTATATATAATATATAATTACAGATGAACACAAGAATTGCACAGATTAGTGTAATGGTGATATAAGATACTACCTCAATATTAACTATCTGCTGTCCCATTACACATTCAAAAGTTGGAATGTAAGTTGGAACTTTGTGAACATTCAAGATTGGTGTATCCCTAACTTTAGCATTTTCAAAGGAGATGCTCGGAAATGCTGCATTTCTAACATCTGCTGAACAATCGAACCGGAATACTCCTTCCTCGAGAATTGGCTCGAACACCATTTTCCCAGACCGCGCATTTGAATCTAATGCTTCAGCCATCTCAGAAGCTGCAAATTTAATCCATCTCTTTAAAAAATCTCATTTTTTATCAAACAATCATAACAACAATTTTACCCACATCACCTGACTTCAACATTACAAAATAAATATGCTTACACAAATGACATGACACCATATGACAAATACTGAAAAACTCTACTTCTCAAATCATTTAATCAGAGTAGAATCCAAAATTTAAAAAAAAAAAAAAATTGCATTACCAACCTCAATGAATGTTCTTGCAACGGCCTGGCAATTGAAATTAGGCAATACACTGAACTGAGTTCTTTCAGTGACCAATTTCACATTATTAAGAGCGGATTGCTAGTTGAAGTAGAATATCAACACCTAGCCCTAATACACTTCTGATGAATATATAACTATACATACATACATACATGAATATATATATATATATATATATATGTGTGTGTGTGTGTGTCAGTGTGTGTGTAATAGATTATAATTATTGAAAAATGTTTATACTTAATGCAGTAATTCTACAAGCAGTGTTATATACAGGCTTAATCAGAACTGTATAATCAAGTAGCAAATTAAAATTTAATTTTGGTGTATAAAAGTTGGTAGTCCGCTGGAAAAATGCAGAAATAGTTGATGAGGTTCTATTTGCAAAAATGGTGGTCTGGTTTTGATTGGATTTAAAGATTGAGACATGTAGGGTAGTAGTGGCAGTGGCCAATTTTGACATTCCCGCCCTCCCTACCTCAAGCAGCGGGATATGTTCGCGCGGGGTAGATTGGGATTATGATTTATGATATGATGGGGGTGTTTGAAAACAAATTATTAGTGATTTTAACCACCTTTAATTAGATTTAGTGCATGTTTTGGTATACAACTAAAAGAGTTGGAAATATTTATTTTTTAAGTTGGTAAGACCCAATTTTTTTAAAAAATAAGTGTTTTTTTGCACTTAAATAGTGTTTCAAAATATGTCTTAAATAAATAAGCTCTAAAAAATTATAAGTTAAAAGCTTCAAAATGGGTGCTTTTTAGTAACTTATTAGTTTATTTTAAATTCTTTTAACTTTTTTTTTAAATACTACCAATTTTTCTTTGATTTTTTTTAAATACTATCCACTTATACTACTAATCACTTTTATCATGATGATTAATTTTAATCGGTGTACACCCCCATAATTAATAGATACACCCATTTAATTGGTAAACTATCAAATACTCTAATTTCCTTAAAATTTTTTCTCTCTTGTTCAATTTCCATTTCCCCTGAAATTTCCCAGTTCGCTGCCAGCTTCCTCCCGGCGCCGCCCCAGTCGCTGCCACCACCCTGCGTCGCCCCATTACCGTCTCTACCTCACATTGTAGATCTGATTAATTTGGCTTTCTTCTACTGCTACAAAAATTCCCATTCTATTTTTTTGTTACATTTATTATTTTATTTGGGACTTTTTAATAGATTTTAACGCCGACAGTGGTGTTCTTACAATGGCCGTTTTTAAAGAATTCCGGCGACATATGTATTCCGACCAAAATAAGATCCGTTGAGAGCGGTTTCTTTCCTGCTGTATATAAAGGGTTTTCTTCCATTTTCTCCATTTTCTGTGAAATATAATCGGACTTTATCCAATTGCATCGTTCTCGTAACTTCTATGGCAATTTTAGATAAAATTCAGTTTCTTCATACTTAGAAAAATGGCTGAAGGTGGCGATGCACAGCGGTGATGGCGAATTTTGTCTGTAATTAATGGTAGTTCAAGTGGGTAGAGCACACTGCCTATGACATGTGTCTATCATTTACCGATCAAAAAAAAGGATAAACAGTAGAAAAGAATAATGAGAAAAGAGTATATTTGGTAGTTTACCAATTAAATGGGTGTATCTATTAATTATGGGCTATAATTTTTTGCAAACACCCCCGATATCCCACTACGCTATTTTTGAGTTGTCAGGCGCCGCCAATTAGGCATTGACCAGGCCCATATTAGGCCCAACTAGAAAATCATGACCCGCTGTTTAAAAGCCATAAGTCATAACTAGCCCGTGCACCTGAGTCGGCTAATTACGCTAATTTATTTGCACTCTCCCATTAAATTTGTTTATTATATGAAATTAATATTATTATATTTATAAATTAATATTATTATTTTTATAAAATTTTATTTATATTAGTTAATATTATAATATCGATTATAAGTCGAAGTGTGGATAATTTGAAGTGGTTAGAAGCTCCACCACGAGGAGACCTTGAGTCCGGGTTCGAGACAGGAGAGGAATATTATTCCCTCTTGTGGTGGTCCCTCTCCTGTTGTTGGTGGTTGTTGATTCCCCGGTTGTTGGTTTTGCTCCTTTGTGGTGGATGGTTCTATTTACAACGAGATGAAATGAAGTCCCTCGATGGTGAAATATTGTAATTAATTATGTTAGAAAACTATTGTAATTAATTGTCTTTCAAAAAAAAATTTATGAAATAAATGTATTGATATTAATGGATAAGTGTTATAGTATTAAATCGTGTAATAATTAATTTTATAATATATGAACACATTTCACCAAAAATCTGCTTTAATTTATTATATTAAATTCATAACACGATTTATCAATCTAAAATTATCTTTCAAAAAAACAAAAAAAAATATTGTGTCAGATTATAAAATTATTGATATTAATGGATAAGTAATTTATCAAAAAAAAAAAAAGTATTAATTTATAAATGTATTGATATTAATGGATAATATAATTTTTATAATAATATAAATTTTATAACACATTTCACCAAAAACCTGCTTTAATTTATTATATTAAATTCATAACACGATTTATCAATCTAAAATGTAGTATAACTCAAGATTGGACTGATTATCAGAAAATGAAAAATGCATCTTAGAAAAGATAATTGAAATGAATGAAGGAAGCGTGAAAATCCCTTACTTTTAAAAGTTCTGAAAATAAAAAATTTCAAATAAAGAATGATTCTCACACTCTTTATACTATTAAAATTAAAGTTATAATCATCATGAATGAGTACTCTAATATACATTTATTTTAAAAATCAAATTTCACATTTTAAAAGTTGCATATTTTGTTCGAAACTAATAAAAATCCGAGTGTTCTTCCCCAATTGTTCGATCTTCTGTCCAACTTTTTTTTCTAAATAATAATTGGATCTTTTCACAACCTTGGGAAAGAGAGCAAAAAAAATAGCTACTAATTTATGTTATGTGAAAACAAAAACGACTTAATTTGATTTCTATAAGTTTCTTGGATTAAAAGACTCAAATTTTCAAAATATAATTAGATTCGAGAAAGAAACTAAACTATAAAATCCTGATTTGAAACATTAGTTGCTAACAAGAGCCTTATTTTGAGCAAAAAAAACCCCTTAAAACTAGGGCTTCATATAAAGTTCTTTCGGGAAAAAAAAAAAAAAAAAAATAAAAGAGCATGCAACACGTATTATTGGTATAGCTAGTTAAGCCAAGTGTGACCAGAATGTGCTTCCTCATTTTTTTTAGCAATACATTGATTTATATAATATTACAGGTGTTAATAAATAATAAGTCGTCCATTATTATCTTAAAATGACGTTTTCGTCCCACATCAACTCGCCCATTAATGTATAAGCATGTGATTTTCCTTTAAACTGATGTGTCATGAAAATGCCCCTTCTCCAGAACTAAGGACTAAAGGCATGCCATGAAAATGATTTCATTGAATTTTCACTTATCTTAATTTCATAATGTAAAATAATAATTACCATGTCCCTAATCAGTAAAACTCAATAGAACTCCATATTTTTAATTAAATTTATTAGACATTGCCATGAAATACTTTCTAAATTGAGACAAAAATTCACATCAAAATCAATTTCAAGTTAAGTATCTTTCTGAAAGTATAATTATTAATTCTCGAGTAACCAACATTAATTTTTCCAAGTTGGATGGGTTGGTCCAAGCAAACGTCAGGGGTGGGGGTGACATCCATGAAGAATAATGATTATTAATTAATATATTCTCACATCACCATATCTTCCTCAGTAGCTCTGGATATAAAGTTGTCTTTAAAAACATGATTCTTTCTAGCCCTATCATTTCTGAGTGTGTTTGTAATTGCAACTTGCACAAAGTGGAAAGAACAATTTATTTTTAAAAAAATCTTCTTTTTCTTTAAACAAGTAATTTTCAAAGTTATTTAAGAACATGACAGAGGACTCAAACCTACTAAACTTGATATTTTGTATAAATAAATAAAATCTAGTTTTCTTAAAAACTTTTTTTTTTAGTTTAAAGGCTAAATTTAGAGCTTTATGATTAAGTTAAACAGACCGACTCATTTAAGTGCATATGTATTATCCAATATTATACTTTTATAATTATTTTTCATAATAACTGAAATAAATAATTAATTGAAAAATGATTGAGTTTATTCATAATAGTGATAGAGTTCATGGTAAGCTCAAATTTATATGAGATCTTCTTTTCTATTTATTATATTCTCACAAGGACAAAGGTGTTGTTTGTTTATGAATTTGAAGGCAAATCTTGTAAGGTGAATTTAAAATAAAGTAAAATGTGTATTTAAAATTTATATATATTTGGGAATGCGGATCTTATAGAATCTAATAAGATAAGATTTTAAAAGGTATATAATGAATAATTTATGGCTAAGTCTTGTATATATCCCGATGCAATTTGCACACATAGTGCATTGTAGAAACATGCAACTTGTTATATTGAAAAATGCAATTTATTTACACCGAACAGTTGCATGTTTTTAAAATGCACGATGAGTGTAAAGTGCATCTAAATACACACTAGACTCACTCATGATTTATTATGTATTGAAAATTGTGTTTAGACTGTAGAGTATGAGAGGTGATACGTAAAGTATAACGGGAGGAGAGAAAAAGTATTGCGTTGGGTAAATAATAATAATTAAAAAGTGTGTAATAGATTGATAGTGTATTAAAATTTGTGTTTGAAAAAAATAAAAATAAATGTATTATATCTATACGTATTATATAATATAATTTTGAAGAATTTAAAATCATATACATAAATTCGGATAAACGAGTAAGAATTAGAATTTGAAATTTTATAAGTGGCTTCTCGTATCTTAAACAAACAACCCCAAAATCCTATATACACTAAGATCAACGACAATTTAAGTGTATTTTTAAATTATATTAATTATTTTCTAGAATAATATTTTATTGTTATTAATTATTTTTATTGAATACTCCCTCTGTCCCAAATTTAATGATAAAGTACCCATTATTTTTGTCTTAAAGTTAATGGTAAAATTATCTTATCACTTTATCACATAAAATATTAATAAATCACTCTTTATACCCCAATTACACATCACTTTATCACTTTATCATATAAAATACTAAACAACTCTTTCTATCCCACCACTTTACCACTTTATCACTATTCTATTAAATCCTTATAAACAGCCAAATTACCATTTAGTTTGGGACGCAGTGAATAATATTTATTGTGCACAAGTCATGTCAATTGGTGCACAAGAAACATACCATATAAAAAATAAATAAAATACCTATCATGTCAAAATAATTATTCCCTTCGTTCCAATCTTAATTGGACATACATTGTGTGCTCAAAATTTAAGAAAAAATTGTTTAAACTACCTCAGTCTCAGATTCATTGTTACATTTATTTTTTACACGCATTTTAGCGAGCAAGTTTTGTATTAAAAATTGAAATGATAAAACGACTTTTAAGGAGGGGTATGATAGATGGGGAAGTCATTTTATCATTTCAATTACTAATACAAAACTCGCTCACAAAAACGCGTACAAACAGTAAATGTGACGTCGAATTCGGGAGGTATGGAATAATATTTTAGGTGATAAAGTGTTGAGGGTAATATTGAAAGGTCAACTGTATTGAAGAGTAGAATAATATTTGTTAAATGTGGTAAAGTGATAAAATGTTAAAGGTATGAGTGAGTGATATGTTCTAAATAAATGAATGTTTGAAAAGTGTGAGTTAAAATGAATATTTTTATTTAAGAAAATGTCCAATTAAGATTGAGACAGACCGAAACAGAATATGTCAAATTAAGATTGAGATGGAGGGAGTACAAAATAAAAATAATATAACTTTTTAAAGCATAATTAACTGGTAAGACATGTGGCGACGTGGAAATACATCTCAACAATACAAGTTCGACAAATTTTCTATTAAAATATTATGAAAATTCATCCCCATATTAAATGACAAAAACTTGTATAGACCTAGTTAATGTTATGAACTCGGTTATTTAAGTATCACTCTTACATACAAAAACTCCCACTGCTATGTATAAAAATTATTACTGTTATGTAAAAAAACAATTACTGTGTAAAAAATGCTTTATATTTTTAAACAGTAAAAGATTTTGTATATAATAGTGATAATTTTTACATATAATATTGATAGAGTTCATGTATAAACCTGGTTCAAACTAGTGTTACTCTTATTAAATAGGTGTGAGGGTTTCTCTCGTTAAAAAAAAAATAAAAAAAATAATACAGTTGTAGCCCAATTTCTTATTTTTATTGGTGCAAGAGCTCATGCATCTTATTCTTATCCCTAATGACCCACACCTCTCTCACACACATTTCATTGCTTACCAAGCTGTGTGTTCTTGAATTGGGGAGTCTTGAAGTCAGAATCTGATATATTTGATTGTGGAGATTCGTAGATTTTTAAATTTTTAGGATACGATACGACCATGATAAGTCAATATTTTTAATTTAATTATATATATCACCTGTAATAATATTAAAAATTTTACAACAATGATATATAACCCATGTAATAATAACAAGAATATTTAAAACACAAGTACTAATATCAAGAAATTCATCCCATAAGTAACAAAACAACAATTAAATCAAATATCATTAACATGTACAAGTCATAAATCATAATAAAAGATTAATAAATTTTAATATTTAATAAGTTTTAGAATGTGTCCTTCAAATTATTAGTAAGTTTTAATTTTTTACAAAAAAAAAACCCAAAATTTAATATATTTTACAAAAAAAAATCCGTCACGCGTATCCGAGCGAGGACGGCGATCCGATAATAAAATAAAAATAAAAATTGGGATTCTCCCGTGGCCGAATCAAATTGTGAATCTCGGTGAATCTCTTTAATCGAACCTGCATTTAATCCGACATCTTTGATCTTTGTTAATTTTTGAAGAATCCGTGCATTAGAGTTACCAAGTTTTCTTTCTTTTTGGTATTTATTTAATTTGCTTATCTCTATTATGGGAATTAAATATCCTTAAACATGGCTGGGACATGCCATAAGTCATCATCTTCCAATTATTTAATTACTCCATTTTTCTTGTAAAACTATAATTTAATATTGTCTGTTACCTAAAAGTAACTTTTAATGCAATATAGTGATGTTTCTAAAGTTCAATTAGTCTGATACTCAGCATATTCATCTATATCAGAACAAAATTTTATTAAGGCTAGATTAAAAAGTCAGCATGTGATGTAATTTTTTCTTCTAACTACTAAAATTAGTCATGTTTATTGTTTTCTTGTTTGACATGACATATATTCTGAGGGAATATATGAATAATTAAAATCCACGTAAAATATATGTACTCCCTACATACATCACACGGTAAATTTGTCATTTTGGATGTTGCAACGTGAGCATTACATTCTCCTTTTTGTCAAGTTGTGATCCATTTTTGTTAACAATTATTTTTAAATTTTGCTTAAAATTATAATTGTCACTCAATTAGTATTAAAATACACATAATTTTTCTTCTCTCCTCATTTTCTTTTTCTTATACATTCCACCATCTATTCTTCAAAATTTATGTCAATTCTATGTAATCCACCCCTAAATATTATCGTAATGCAATAAATGGAGAATACAAAACAATTATTTTTAAATGGCTAGATGTCGAATGCACTCGGGTGCACCGTACATTTTAGAAGCGTGCAACTTATTATGCTGAAAAGTGCAATTTATTTACACAGAAAAATACAACTGTTAATATGGAAACATAATTACATGCTTATGTTTGAAATAGTTGCATATTTCTAATTTATATAGTTGCACATTTTTCAAATGTATTATGAATACACGGTACACCCAGGTGCACCCACTCATTTTAAATATGCATTATGTAATCCCAATCTTTTAATTAATACTATAGCACTGACCTTAGTCATTTAAAATAAGACATTTCGCGTGAAATTTATATTTATATAATAATGGGAAGTCTTTTCATACAAAAAAATAAAATAATAATATAATTAAAGTTACGTACAAGAAATAAAATAATAATATAAAATTTATGTCTTTTCTATAGCCTGGATTCCAATTTCGAACTTGTAGCCCACTAGCCCCTATCCATCTTTTTGGCTCATCCAAATAAGATCATGAGGATGATTTTCCAGTAAAATTCTAATCCTCACTCATCCTTCACTGTATCAATCCCAATCTATAGATACACACACTTATATGTATAGGCAGTGAGAGAGAGGAGCTGGGATAAAAAAAGAGGGAAAAAGAAAAGAAAAAGAAGAGTGGTTTTGATTACATTTGGTGATGTTAGAATTAAGAAGTCCCAATACTATGGATCTTGGAAATACTAGCAGTTTTAAGAGTGTCAGCTTCCACCATAATTCTTGTTTTATTTGCACTTGCAAATATTTCCATTCCTTCTCTTTTGGAGGTTTCAATTCATTGCCCAAAATGGCGTCTTTTAAACCCTCAATTAAACCTTTGTGTAATTCAATTTCCAATCTTGTCCCTTCATCAATTTCTGAAGAACAGAAAGCCTGATTCTTGAACTTTCTGTTCTTTCTTTTTAATAAAGTAAGATTTCTTGTTGATTTTTTTACTGGTTTTGGGTTCTACTAATAACAACAATTGTTGCCTCTTGAACGCAATATCAGCAACCGTTTTGTTTGTTTCTTGAAAAGTAAGGAACCCTTTACTCAAGTTTCAGAAAAAAACTATTTTTGTAAAGCTTTCTTCTTTTCTCGGAAATTTTAAGAGAAATGCTGCGTGTTCCATTTTCTGGTGTACGAAATCAGCAAATGATAATGATGATGCCTGTGCTCGTGCCTTCTTTGGGAGATTGTCGCAGGTAAGTGTACTTTGATGAATTTAATGTGTATGAGTTTGATTTACTTTTTTATGCAAAAGTTTTAGTAAATTGGAGAAGCATATGTGCTACTACTACTACTAGGCAAAGCCCAATATCCCTGTTGTTCTTTACAATCATTAGGTATGATTTTGATGGTTGTGTTGGATTTGGGAGTGATTATCGAAAAGGGACGAAGAACCGTGCTGGAAATGCCACAGCTAAGAAGGCGGGATTGTGCATTTCGCCTATGGCTTCTTCGGCTCTAGCAGAACCTCGTAGTTCTTCTAGAGCTGATTTGTATAAGCAGGTTGGAATTGATTTTTCCTTTTGATCTCGTTTTCTGTTAAGATGAATCCTGTTATAATTTGTGCTCGTACGAATAAGTGGTTAAAGTATGCGATTCCTTGATCGATGTTTTGTATGATCTTTCAGGTTCTTGAAGCTGCTAGAGACAAGTTTAATCGGGAGATATCCTTTCAGTCGAAGGACAAAGATATCTCACTCGCAAAGGTTGTTTTTCTGTTCTGCCCCTGCTCTGTTTGTTAAGGTTGTTAATGCTTAACTGAATTTACAAGCATAAGTTAATGTTAGAATCGTCAATTGCAACCGTGGGACGTGATATATTAATTAAGGAGCAACACTTTTCTATCCTAGTTGTACGGTGTACTGTACACAACTATCACTTTTTAGTAAAATAACTAATACTTTTCAGTGAAAACAACTGATACTTTTTAGTAAAACAATTAATACCTTTTAAAATTACACTTGAGTTGCACGGTACACCTGGTGTATACAAGTTTTGTGTCTCTATTGGAAGATCTAGACTCGGTGAACGAGTTGTTAGAATTTTAGTGGCAGCAATACACTTTCATTTCCACTTTTGCTATTGGGCCGTTTTCTTTTGAGGCCCGTGTTAAATAAACACTTTGCGGAGTGACTGGCAGGATTGGAATCTGATCATCATGGGATGTCAATCTGAACACTTATAACATGAAATATGGTTACTGAAGTGACGTTTGGCTGCTTTGTTGTTATATGGAAGGCTTTGAATTTGTCGTTTTTACTCTTTTGGAAAACTATTTTGTAGGCGTTACTTTATGTCGCAGCTGAGGATGATGCATTTTTGTCATTTAATCGGGAGATTGACGTTTGTTCTCTCCATAATGAAAGGAGAGATACGTCAACTTTTCTTGATGCCCTTTGTGACGGCGTGGAAGCTATGCCAATGGCGGGAAAAAATATAAACGAGTGGTTGGTGGGGTTGGATACTATTGCAAAGGAAGTTGAAGCTGAGCTCGTTTCACGAGATATAGGATGTCATTTGGCCGAAGTTCTGGACGCTGTGAACAAGGTTCTTTTTCAGTTGAGAGGTTTCAAAAGATCACCAGTAATCGTGGATTCAAAGTGTTCATACTTGCACAATGTTTTAAGCTCTGGATGTTCCAGCGGTAATCTTTTCTTCAATCTCCTGTTTGATTTTAGTTTCTTGTTAATTTTTGTAAAATTGTCAGCTGGTTTAATAACTTTAAAATTTGGACAGCGATCTTGCTTAGCGTGATTTATATTGAGGTTTGCCGAAGACTTAATGTGACCATTGTGGGATCTCGAGTTGGGGAAGAATTTTTGATATGGCCCCAAACGGGGAATCCTGAGGTTTGCTGATTTCAAATCTAGTATGTACCGTTTTGACTGAATCGTATTAGCTATATGTGATGGTGACCTTTTCTGCAATATATGTAGGAGTTATTTAAAGTAACTTGTGGACACAGCTTGTTTGGGATTGTGAATGGAAAGTGTGTGGATGACCCACGATCTAAGGCCTCTGAAATAAATAGCCACTCTCTTTTAGGGCTTGATATTGCTACAAATCGAGATATTATCGGGATTGCTTTGGCAAATTTGATCGTAAGCTCACCTTCTTTATGTTGTTGTACGACTTGAATGCTTAATAGTTAGTACTCCCTCCTGTTCATAATAAGTGCCGTTTTAGAGGTTAATTTTTTTTTTCTACTTAGTTGTCACTTTATCTCTTATTTTTTTATTAGATAGCTCTTAGGATTAATATAAAGTTGACTGAGGTAAATATGTCAAAATTTTATGTTGCTTAATTTGATACAAAATTTCTAAAACGACACTTATACATTATTGCTCTAAAAAAAGTTTGCAAGCTTTGTTTTGCCTCTTATACATTATACTTGAAGAAATGGAAATAAAAGCAACACATATTGCAGAGGCTCTACTGGAAACGTGCTTCGAGGACGAACCACGGGTTGATGTTGACTTCTCCACTGAGGTCTGCTCATAAATCTGGGGAGAAGTTAAAACATGATGGTAGTTCAGAAACTCCTCTGTTGCGGCCTCAAGAGCTGAGGTATGCCGTCTCTCGAAACTGAAACAAGAGGGATACAGTTTTCTTTTATGAGTAGCACTCTTGTACTTCGGTTGTAATACTGCAACTGTACACAAGTAATACTTTTCAGTGAAAACTAGTAATACTTTTCAATGACAACAAGTAATACCTTTCATTGAAAACAACTAATACCATTTAAAAATACTCTTGAGTTGCATGGTCATACATGTTTCATGACTTCAGGCTTGCGATCATGGCTTCGGAGAGGTTGCTAATCCTCCAGCCACATAACTGGTCTTTGAGACGAGACTACGGCATGATGTTGTACTACAAAAAGTAAGCAATCTCGAAAGTTTCTCTATTTGTTAGTGTTCGAGCATGTTCTCACTTGATAAAACTTACGATTTTTACAGAGAATACGAGGCTGCAGTACAAGAGCTTAGCATCTGCATGGCTTTTGCACCAGAAGAGGAGGCGCAAGTACTGGAGCCTTTCGTCGAGAAGTTGCACCTCATGCGCCTCGAAGCAACGTGGAAATCATTGGGACAGAAAGGTAGACTGACAATTCCCTGACTTGCTCTCATCTACTAACATGTCATAACTATTTATATTCTGTATCAACTTTAGCTGTAATGAACTAATAAGACTCAGATTTATGTAAATATGTATCCATATATACACTTAGTAGAAGCTATGATATTTTACTCTGAAATGGAACATGGAAAATGAAGACGGCAAGATGAAACAGAGAACGTGAGTTTATATCTACACTCGGGGACGTATCCAGGATATCGTCCCAACCCAAGAAGCCCGATTTTTTTACATGTTATGACACCCATACATGATCTTATACCGTTATACGCCACTACATGTGTGACACGATTCTATACTTGATTATATATCGACACATAGCACCACAAGCAATCACATTTAAGATTCGATACGCTCAAAGCACCTTAAAATAATGCATGCGTTAGTGAGATTTAGGAATGAGAATTTATAATAGTTAAAAGACCTAAAAATAATGCATGAGATTGAGGAAGAGGAATGTCTTCAAAAATTATAATATATGGGATGTACTACGGTGAAATAGATAAATATTTATTTTACTGAAAAACTAAGTTTAAAGGTAAAAAAATCATACTCTTCAAGACTATATAAAAATAATTTTAATGGGAAAAATATTATTCTAAATTTTTAATTAAAAAATATTATTTTTTTACTTCAGAAATAATTTTTTTTATTAGTGACACAAAATACTTTTTGTGAGACGGTCTATTACAAATTAATGTCCTCTTCACACATTCTTATTCAATTTTGTCACAAGTTAATGTTGATGTGACAACAAAAACTCTTAAGAAAAAATTATAAATAAATCCCCAAATTTGAATAGATATTATTTCATTTTAGTCATGTTTTTTTTTTAAATATTTTCATACATTGCCACATCAGCATAAATTGTCAGAAAATCTACAATAAATCGTAGTATATAATATTATTATAAAAAATAATAATCAAATTGTTGAAAACAATCATCAAATAAGAAAAATGTGGAAATCATCCCAATTTAACTGGAATTGTCCATTTTCCTCCAACAACGGTGCAGATGAGTAGTGTGTAAAATTGAGAAAATATCACAAATGGTCATGTAATTTGTCCCAATACAAAATTAGTCTTGTAAATTTTTATTTTATTAATTGTGATCTTTTTGGTTTCAATTGTAGTTCTTTTCGTCGGATAATTTAAATTTTGATCGAAAAATTGACCTAACTATTTATTCTGGTCACATTGACGGTCGTCACCACTCTCATTTTAATTGTCTTTCATCAAGGAAGAAAAACTCTCAATCAATTTCATGTTTTGTATACACCTCTCTCATGAATCGCAACTTCAAAGTTACGAATTTCATTCATTATCGTAGCTAATTTCGAGTGATTTACGTTGAGAAGAGTGTCGAAACTTATACTATTCTCTTCCTTTCATTGAACCCGTCATTTAAATATATTTTTTTCATATTATTTTGTGTGCTACATAATATTTTCGGTCATTTACCGGTTAAAATTTTCAATTTTCTGGCGAAAATGACTAGAATTAAAATCAAAAGGACAAAAATTAATAAAGTACAAATATAAAGGACCATTTATGAATTCGGACAAAGTTACAAAATCATTTATGATTTTTTCTCAATAAAATTTGAAGGTGTAGATATCAGAGGTTATGAAGGACATTTCATAAGAATTGTATTGAAAACACCGCGAAGGCGCGAACTGAAATTCCTCACAATCGCCGTAGTTATGACTTGCGCCGCCGGCAATACCGTCGTCTTCCCTTACGAAACTCCTCCACCGTCCTTCCCCTCAACCTCCACCACTAATTACACTCTTCTGATCGTTTCCCCCTTGCGCAACCTCCGTACTGGCAAACCCTTACCCACAATTCTCCACGCCGGAACCCTAACGACGGCAGTGGAAACGGCAATTGGCGGAGGCTGAGATGGAGACGGACAAATCGTGACAGCGAGGGTTATGAGAGAACGAACGACGGCGTTTTTAAATTTGAGCTAAACTGTTCATAATTTTGTCTTTCCGGTTCGTAATCGGCCAAATGGAGAATGCTCTCTGAAACGATATCGCTTCCGGAACTTGGTTTTGTATCACTCGCTAGCTTGATTTGCTTCACTGCTACATCTTATGCGGCGCGAGCGGTTTAACTGGTAATCATGAAGAAACCGTGCTTGAGCTTGGGGGTGGAAGAAGAATGGCAATGGTGGCGGATTATGCCAAGGATGAGTTCCTCATTGCTGATAAAATGTCACCGAGGTAATCGCAGTGTCAGATTCCACCATAGTTATTGTATTATTTCCATTCATCATCAGCTAACTTGTCTTCCTTCTCTTTTGGTGGTTCCCATTCAATGCTCGAAATGGCCTCTTTTAACCCCTCCATTAAACATTCTTTCCTTTTTTTTTAAGTGAGGTTTCTTGTTTTCCTTTTAATTTTATTGCTGGTTTTGGGGTCTAATACCAACAATTTTTGCCTCTTGCCCAATATCAGCAACCGCTTTGTTTGTATATGGAAAAGTTAGAAGCCTTTAATCAATTTTCAGAAAAAAATTGGTGTCTTACTCTCTCTCAATAACCGTACTTAATATTGTGGGCTTTCTACATAACTTGGAAATTTTAAGAGAATGCTGCGTGTTCCATTTTCCGGTGTCCGAAATCAGCAGATGATAATGATGATGACTTGTGGGCTTGGTGCATCTTCCATGGCTATGCCTATGCTCGTGCCTTTTTTGGGGGATTGTCGAAGGTAAGTTATTTATTTTAATATGCTTTGAATAACATGTAGTTGATTGCTACTTCGAAAAATATAATGTGTATGAATTTAATTCACTTTTTACTTTTTTATCCCTATTGTTCTTTAGGATCACAAGGTATGATTTTGATGGTCCTGTTGGATTTGGGAGTGATTATGGAAAAGAGAAGAAGAATTATGGGATGGCTCCAACCACAGGAAATGATTCAGCTAAGAAGTCATTGTGCACTTTGCCTATGGCTTCTTCAGCTTTAGCAGAATCCTGTAATTCTTCTGGAGCTGATTTGTATAAGCAGGTCGGAATTGATTTCTGTAGATATATTGGTTAGATACCTAATCATGTTTGCTAGTCACACTTAGCTATTCTTTTAATTAGCTACCATTAATTGTTTAAACTATGTGAATCCTTGATCTGTATTTTGTATGATCTTTCAGGTTCTTGAAGCTGCTAGAGATAAATTTACTCAGGAGATATCTTTTCAGTTGAAGGACAAAGATGTCTCACTCGCAAAGGTAGTATTTACATTCGGACCCTGCTCTGTTTATTAATGTTATTAATGCTTATTTGAATTTTACTAGCGTAAGTTAATGTAAGGATGAAGTGGAATAGCTCAAGCGGTTAGAGCACACTACCTATGCCGTGAGGTCATGGGTTCGAGTCACCATATGCCCGATCAAAAAAAAAAAAAAAAAAGAAGTTAATGTAAGAATTGTCAAATGCAACTATGGAATGTGATAATTTATTGGTTCCTGATTTTAGCATGTATTCTAATTAGCTGGAGATCTAAACTCAGTGAACCAGCTGTTAGCTTCTTAGTTGCAGCAATACACTTTTGCGATTGGGCTGCTCTTTTTTCCAGGCATGTGTTAAATGAACACTTGTTAGAGTGCGTGGCAGGATCGGAATCTCATTATTGTGGGATCTTTATTTTAAGACTTGTAACGGAAAATACGGTTAATGAAGTGACATTTGACTGCTTTGTTTTTATACCAAAGGCGTTGAATTTGTTGGCACAGCTGTTTTTACTTTGTCTGGATACTATTTTGTAGGAGTAACACTTTGTGTGAACTTGGTTCACGTGAACTCCATCCCATTTTTAACCCATTCACAAAAAAATGGGTCTAACAAAAAACTTGTATATACAATCTATCTAGGCTTTGTTAGGTAGGATCAATGAAATTCACAAATCTCATATCTGTGAAGCAGGTTCACACAATTTTTTGTTATTTTGTAGGCGTTACTTTATGTCGCAGCTGAGGATGAGGCGTTTTTGGCGTTTAATCGTGATGTTGATATTTGTTCTCTCCACAAGGAAAGGAGAGCTACGTCATTGCTTTCTGATGCCCTAGGATGGGATTCTGTGGATGCTATGCCAATGGCTGGGAAAAATGTAAACGAGTGGTTAGCGGAGTTGGATACGTTTGCTAAGGAAGTTGAATTGGAGCTAGTTTCACGAGATATAGGATGCCATTTGGCCGAAGTTCTGGATGCAGTGAACAAGGTTCTTTTTGAGTTGAGAGGTTTCAAAAGGCCACCTGTAATCATGGATACAAAATGTTCATACTTGCACTCTGTTTTAAGCTCTGGGAATTCCAGCGGTATATTATTCATCATTCTCCACTTTGAATTTAATTGTTCTTAATCAGTTTTTATGTTACATGTTTCTTCTTGTTGATTTCTGTAAGAGTCAGCTGATTTTATGACTTCAAAATCTGAACAGCAATTTTGTTTAGCGTGATTTATATTGAGGTTTGCCGAAGACTTAATCTGACCATTGTGGGATCTCGAGTTGGGGAAGAATTTTTGATATGGCCCTCAATGGGGAATCCTGAGGTACTTTGATTTCAAATCTATTACACTATCACTGATGCATATTAGCTAGAACGGAAAACACCATTTCCATCACAAACTTATGACTGATAGTCCATTTCGACCTTTTGCAATGTTTGTAGGAGTTATTCAAAGTAACATCTGGACGCAGCTTGTTTGGGGTTGTCAATGGGAATTGTGTCGATGACCCGCGATCTAAGGCCTCGGAGATAAATAGCCACTCTCTTTTAGGGCTTGATATTGCAACAAATCGGGATATTATTGGGATTGCTTTGGCAAATTTGATCGTAAGATCTATCCAGTCAAAACTATAAGTTGTTTCTATGACCTTGAATATTATACTTGAAGAAATGGGAATAAAAGTAGCACATATTGCAGAGGCTCTATTGGAAACGTGCTTCGAGAACTAACCGTGGATTGATGTTGACTTCTCCACTGAGGCCTGTTCATAAATCTGAGGAGAAGTTAAAAAATGACTGTGGTCCAGAAACGCGTTTGCTGCGACCTCAAGAGCTGAGGTAGTCCATCTCTTGCCTTGTTTATGTAGCTGTCAATTTTTTGTCTCGTCTAGTACAGGTTGATGCGCCTCAAATTTGACTCGTGGAAAAATCTATAGAAAACAGTTTGGATTTTTTAAATCAAAATTGGGTCAAAATTACACTTGTGCAACTATTGCGCCGAAGTGTTGCTCCCCCTTTAAATATATTATTATATCCTATGAGTCAAATGCAGTCCTGTAACTCAACATGAAGACTCTGTTATGTCTGTGTATGTTGTGCATCCATAGTGCGGGCATATACCCGGAAATGAAACAAGAGTGATCTATTTATGAGCTCCGGTTTTCTTTTATTACTCTAGAAAATAACTCACCTTGGATGTTTCGTCCCTTTCACTTTCAGGCTTGCAATCATGGCTTCAGAGAGATTGCTAATCCTTCAGCCACATAACTGGTCTTTGAGGAGAGACTATGGCATGATGTTGTACTACAAAAAGTAAGCAATCCAAAACTCTGAGGAGAGACTATGGCATAATATTTCTAAACTCATGATCCACATGCACTAAATTATTACAGAGAATACGAGATTGCAGTCCAAGAGCTGAGCATCTGCATGGCTTTTGCACCAGAAGAGGAGGCGCTAGTTCTGGAATCTTTCATAAAGAGGTTGCACCTCATGCGGCTCGAAACAAAGTGAACCGTTGGGACTGCAAGCTAAGCTAAAATTTCCCTGACTTGCTCTGATGTAGAAATTTCTCATAACTATTTATATAGTCTGTATAATGGCATCACCTCGTATGAACTTTTGCTGTAATGTGTCTCAGACTTATGTAAATACTTATCCTCATATAGACTGAGACTGATATTAACATATATACAAACTTAGAAGCTATGATATTTTACTCTGATTTTGCTGCAATATTTGATATAGTTGGTTCGAACAAAACAGGTGAGTCGCCATCTCAATCAAACACTTCATCTCTATCAGTTATGTTATCCATATAATATATATTCCCCAACCATATTCTCAATCCAGAAATTGAAACAAGGGGGATCCATGGGCTCCGGTTTTCTTTTTCTGTTTTTTTTTTAAACCCTTCATAGTTTAACTACCCAATTTTGAATGACAAACTCTCAACAGCTGCCGTCTTCCCCTTAGCATTCTTCAGCTAAACTGGATAGAACAACTCAACATTTTTCAACCAAATTGATAAAAAAAAAAAAACCACTACGTTATTTGGAAAAAGGAGAGAGAAAGAGGGGAACTGAGGAATTAAGACTTGTTTGGAGTAAAAATATAATTGGTAGTTCAACTACCATATTACTCAAGTATTATTATTTTTTATTTTTTACTCAGACATATTTTTATTAGAGTACTAGTTCGTATACCCACGTATTACGCGGAGTTAAAATAATAGTTGAAATAATTTTGATGTTATAAAAAAAATTCTAACATTTTTATTTATTTATTATATGAAAGACTTCGCAATTTAAAAAGATGAATTAATTGTTTTATATTGTAAATGAAAATTTTATTATTTAATTTTTTTTGAAAAATCTAGTCGTTTGAAGGATTTTAAAAAGTTATAGTTAATCATATCTATGCGATTTGATGCATATTTTTCTTTCAGCTAAATATTTATTATACAAAATCTTTGATAATAAAATCTAATTGTTTATATATTTTACAATATCTCTAGAAAATCTAATTTCTTGAACAACTTTTAAGAGTTATAACTAATCATATATACTCAAGATTTGATATATAATTTTATCTTTAAAAAATCTAATTGTTATACTAATTAATTTGTACATAAACATAAAAATCACATCCTCATCCAAAAATGATGTACTTGAGATTTTTAATTAATTGTTTTTTTTTTCGATTAACATGTGGAGGAAGATGTGATTTTCAGCAACTTGAGAATATTATGATATTTCGTTTGACGATTTGGACAAAAAGTTTGTAAGTTACAGGACAAAAATTAAAATAAAAAAAATCAAAAGGACCAATATCAAAAGTGATAAAGTTGTAGGTGGAAAAAAAAATCTTCCCTTACATAAATAAAATATCGTGACCAGATAAACAACACAACAAATATTTGTAGCTAATATAATTGTTATATCAATGAGTTTGATTAAAAAAAAAGAAGGAATAAATGCAAAACTCTAATACAATCATTAAAGTGGCTAGAGAATTGCAGTTGCCTGCAAGACTTTCTACGCTATCACCAATGCAAAAATTATTCATCTAAAGGCAAGTGTCCGCCACTTCACCCATAGCAAATCTAGAATGAACATTCATAAGAAAAAAAACTTCCTCCCTTTAATAAATAAAATATTGAGACCAGATAAATAACACAACAAATATTTGTAGCTGATATGATTGCTATACTAATGAGTTTGATGAGAAAAATGAAGGAAATAAAGGTAAAATTCTAATACAATCATCAAAGTGACGGGAGGTTTGTTGCCTGCAAGACTTTCAATGCTATCACCAATAACTTAAATTATTTACCCCAATATTCTCTGCAATATATAAAAAAACGTAAATATTAATCGCTTTGAACAGATTATAAGAAATTCCTCCACAATCAATTCAACACTCAACTTTCTTAACTCAATATTCTGTACAATATAATGCAATGAGTGCATGCAAGACATAGTCATAAACAAAATTTCCCGAAAAACAATACATTGAGTTTCCTGTATATTGGGGCCTATTAAAAAAACAGAACTACTCGATATTTGATTTGCAATAGATAATAATTAAAACTCATTCACATTCAACTTGAGTAACATGCTAAATAAAATTTGGGCGTAATTTGTTGTTTGATAAGACTCAAAACATGGTCCCACCTCCAGCTTAATAAGTCAAATAATATACAAATTAATTACACAATTGCAATAAATATTCATAACCTATTCATAAATCAAATTACTTACCTCTATGCTATATGCAATATAAAATGCAATATAAAATAATAAAATCAGATTAAATAAAATAGATTAGAATAAATTCCTCCAGAATTAATTCAACTCTCAAATTACTTATCTCAATACACTTGCAATAAAAAAAAATTCCTACAATATAAAAAATAATTACACAATTTCAATAAACATGCATAACCAATTCATAACTCAAATTACTTACCTCAATACTCCATGAAATATAAAATAATAAAATTAAATTAAATATACAACACAAAATCAAATTAAAAAATTCATAAAATAATAAATAAATTCATAACTAAAATTACTTACTTCAATACTCCCTACAATATATATAAAACGTGAATATTAATTACAAATTAAAAAATAATAATTCACATCTAATTTAATACTCAAATTATTTATCTCAATATTCCATATATTGTAAAAAAACTCTATGCAATACACAATTACAATAAATATTTATAACGAATTCATAACTCAAATTAATTACTTTAATATTCAAATGAAAAATTGTTGGAGGCATGAATATATATATGGACTGAAATATAATGCTTTAACATGTACAACTCTCCGCTTAAAAAAAAAAACCATTTACAACTCTCCACATTAGTTGGCGGCGTGAATGCGCATATCTTTACAACTCTCCGCTTTCAAAAAAAAAAGGCATGAGGATCTTATATAGAAATATGATAAAAATAAGTGTGAGGATTTTATATATAAGTATGATATGATAAATTTTTTTTTTAAAGATTTACTATATATTTAATTGTTGTAACTTTTAGTGGGAGTGCACGATTTTAAAACGATATAATTTGATTGAATTGGATTTTTCAAGAATCGATGTGGTTCCCACATACAAATTTAATGGGTGCTAATATGTAAGTGTGAAGATTTTATATATAAGTATGATATAATAATTTTTTTTTAAAAAATTTACTATATATTTAATTTTGTAACTTTTAATGAGAGTGCACGATTTTAAAATAAAATAATCTGGTTGAATTGAGCTTTGCGCAAATCGATGTGCTTCCGCCACATAGGCTGAATTAGGTTTACCAATATATAATATTAAGACTAATTAATTGAAGTACAAGGTAGTTGCTTCAACCCGTTTATAAGAATCACAACTTCACCACATGCGACTCCATATCTGAATTATAACAGAGTATATGTTTGATTTATGAAATTTTTAACTGAAATTATCTTAAAATTATAAATAGTTGAAAATAGACAAAGTAAATAAATTGTAAGGGGTATAAAAATGGTATTAATTCAATTTTAGTCCAACAACGGGAGTCAAAGAGTGTAAATTTGGAAGTCGACAAGGCAAAAACGCCGCGGAGTCGCGAACCGAATTCCTCAAGACCGCCGCAGTTATGAGTTGCGCCGCCGTCGCCAACGCCTTCGTCTTCCCTTACGAGACTCCTCCACTGTCCTTCCCTTCCACCTCCACCGCTAACTACACTCTTTCGATCGCTTCCCCCTTCCGCAACTACCGTACGGGCAAACCCCTAATTCTCCTCGCCGGGACTCGTACCTACAATCGCTCTTCCCTCTGCACTCCACTCCGTTTCTCTATTCAATCTTTCAACCTCGACGGCGATGGAGGCGACAAATGCGGCGGAGGCAAAAACGGAGACGGCGATGGTGGCAGTGAGGGTGATGAGGAGAGCAACAATCCTTTTAAAATTGAGCTAGATCTTTTCAGTTTCTTGTCTTTCCGATTCGTAATCGACCAAGTGGAAAATAAAATTTCGTTTCTCTCTGGAACGGCATTGCTTCCGAAACTCGGTTTTGCATCACTCGCTAGCTTGATTTACTTCAGTGTTAAATCTAATGCGGCGCGAGCGGTGAGTGGTAATCACGAAGAAACCGTGTTTGAGGTTAGGGGTGGAAGGAGAGTTGAGCTGGTGCCGGATTATGCCAAGGATGAGTTCCTCGTTGCTGATAAAATGTCACCGTGGTGGATTAAACCCGGAAATTCTGCGGCTCTGTTGAATTTAGGTGACGTTTGGGTGAAGTGTGTGAACATAGCTAGCAGATTGCTATTGCCTGAGGGTTATCGGGATAGCGTTACTAGTGATTATCTTGAGTATTCACTTTGGAGAGGAGTTCAGGGCGTTGCTGCACAAATTAGCGGTGTGCTTGCAACTCAGGTAATGAATTTCTTAATCACCGTCTTCGTTGTTTTTCGGAAACAGTTCATGATTTCCTACTTGTTGGTGAGGGTGATTTGTCTTGCTGTTTATCAATTTGCAGGCTCTGCTTTATGCTGTTGGATTGGGAAGGGGGCGATTCCTACAGCAGCGGCTGTGAACTGGGTCCTCAAGGATGGGATTGGGTATCTAAGTAAGATAATGCTCTCAAAGTATGGAAGACATTTCGATGTAAATCCCAAGGGTTGGAGACTATTTGCTGATTTTCTAGAAAATGCTGCTTTTGGGTTGGAAATTTTAACCCCTGCATTTCCACATCTTTTTGTTCAAATTGGTGCAGTTGCTGGAGCTGGAAGATCAGCAGCAGCATTGATTCAGGTGACATTTAAGACCAAAAGTGAAATCTGTAAAAGCATAATTTATGACATATGTGATAATCATAGATTTTGGAAGCAACGTAGCATTTAATTTTAATCCAATTTGCACTACTCTTGATGTATTCTTATCGTGTCAGAGGAACCACTGAGTGTCTGATTACATGGCTTTAGTTTTCTCAATCAATGGTAAAATTGAAATTATAAATTTTTGATGTAGGTATTGGCTTATTCCTGAGTTTTAGCAAATCAAAATAGTTGATTATGGACAGGTTGGCATAGCACATTAGCACTATTTGAGATTCCTCTGATTCTCATAGACAATTAGGATTTTATAATATGTAGTTGCCTGTATTCTCATTCTGCGTCAATGGAGGATGTCTAGAAGCTTGGAGCAATGCCTAGGTTTAATATTTTCAAACTCTAAACAAAAGTTGAAACAATTGTTTGCCTTTTTTGCTGTCTAGCTATCTCTATGCTTTGTCCAGTAATTTATATTCACTAATTCAATTCTATTGCAGTTCTTGTTAAAAAGCCTTATTGTCTCATGTGCCTTCTATGGGATGCCCATACTACAAAGTTATTTTTCTTCTTACATGCGAAACTTTCATTTGACAGGCAGCTACTAGGAGTTGTTTCTATGCTGGGTTTGCTGCTCAGAGGAACTTTGCAGAGGTAAAATTTTACTTGGGACTTCTTGGCTGTCAAAATTTTACACAGTATTTGTCTTGTTATTTCACAGGATCAATGGATTTTACCCATTATTTCTGGAAGTGTATAATTTTGACGAGGTCTTGTCTGATAGGTGATTGCTAAGGGTGAAGCTCAGGGAATGGTGAGCAAGTCCATCGGAATTATGCTTGGCATAGCAATAGCTAATGCTGTACAATCTTCCACACCTCTTGCTCTTGCTTCGTTTGGTGTTATATCTTGGATCCACATGTTTTGCAATCTTAAATCATATCAGTCCATTCAGCTGTGGACTTTAAATCCATATCGTGCAAGTATATCCTTATCTTTTCTTTTAGTTATTAATGCTTTCATATTGCAACCCTGTCAGCATTTTTCATGGTAGGTTGAAAAATGTCTGATAATGGTTATTGAGGGAGATAATGGAGCTTGATTGTGGGATACTATGATATTATGAAAATGATAAATTAAGTTATTTGTACATAACATGATATAAAAAAGATATTGAGGAACTTAGGAATGTAACTAGATCAATACATTTATATAGTTTAAACTTTATATAATTCCATCATTTTTATACCCGCTAAACCTTTCATCAACCTTTTATGCCTTTTCTTTGTATACTTCACCACCGTTTCCAAAATATTCAACAGGCTTAGTCTTCAGTGAGTATCTGCTCAGCGGTTTAGTCCCTTCAGTTAAAGAGGTCAACAATGAGGAGCCAGTATTTCCAGCTTTCCCCTTGTTGATCGTGAAGCCCCAATCCGAAGTACATCCTTTTCTTGCATTACATAATTTTCATTTGTTTTTAGAACAAAGGTGTGAATTTTAGAAAGAACACTGCTCCATATGCCTTAATCTAGTTACCATTGTGTGAGTCCTCTGCTTCTGTTAGCAAAAAAGGTCTTAGTAATTACCTATCTAAATACATTAATCTTCTTCTCTTTGCAAATTAGGAGGTGGTTTAGAGGATCTTTCAAGAGGGAGAAGTGAGCTTACTGAATACTTATTCCTGAAGAATGTTAATAACCATTTCTGAATCTATATTTACTTCTCATTAAACTGAAACAATAGGAGATATAAATTCTTAATTCATGTACTATGTGCAAAGTCATTTAGACCTCTGAGATGCCTTTGGTCCGATGTCTTTGTTCTGTTAATATCTATTACATAGTGCATAGGTTTAAGAATGTTGTCATATGCCCTTATCTAATGTTTACTCTAGTTTACTATCTAGGAACAACATGAAGTACTATCTAGTGGTGCAAAGGATGCAGCTTCTCATATTGATCAGTCTTTGCGGTTGGGATCCAAGCTCTCTGATGTTGTGAAGAGCAGGGAAGACGCTGTAGCCCTAATTGATTTATACAAATCTGAGGGTTATATTCTGACAGAGCTCGATGGGAGATATTGTGTATGTCTCTCTATTCTGAATCATCTCTTGTAAATTTCCAATTTTATTTTATATCACAAATATCTGGGGTCCTAACAACCACCTCGGTGCATCTGAGAATGCATAGCACACATCACCAAATGTATTAGGCACAGAGTGCACATCCTTGTTAGGCGGAAAATGGGTTGAGCTTGATTTGATCCTCAGGAAAATATGCAGGCTTGAATTTGAGTTTAGTTTTTAAAACTTACAAGCTGGAGTTGAGGATGCAGATTTAGGTTTCGCTTGTTTCTCAGATACAAGACTCCAGGTTGGGCCTTTTTGGTCCTCTTATTGGAAGCTAAGATGGTGCCTGGTGGGGACTTCAAAAAATAGCAAATTATTTTTTTGGTTTCTGTTCTTTTGTAATTTGTTAGTTTATTAAATAACTATATATATGATTGTTGAGTATTATACAATTATTTCTTTGGAGAGAGTGTTTTCAGGTATGCTCGAGAGAAAGAGAGTACTGTTTTCATTCTTGTTATATGTTTGGTAACTTTCACTTGCTGAATTGAATCAGGTGGTACTGAAGGAAAGCTCGACAGCGCAAGACATGCTCAAGTCACTATTCCAGGGGTGTTATTTGTACTGGTTGGAGAGTAATGCTAGAATAAAATCAAGCACATTAACAGATGACTGTAAACCTGGTGGAAGGCTTCAAATTTGTTTGGAGTATGTACAAAGGGAATTCAACCATGTCAAAAATGACGGTGAGCTTGCAGGTTGGACTGTTGATGGTCTCATCGCTCGCCCATTACCTAATCGGGTCCGGGTAGGCAATGAACCTGCTGTATCTCCCCCTGCAGTCACCTGACTCATCGAACATTAACTTTTTGTACTGACCAAGAAACTACAGTCTCTAACGCATTGGTTAGCCCATCTTTTGTGATTCGACTTTGCCCATAGAGGGGTAGTGGAACAGTTTTGAAGGATCAGACTAAACTTCGGTTATTCAGGTATTTAGAAAGATTAAAAAAATTCTTTGAATGCCTGGAGATTTCGTTTATTTGGGACCCTGTGAAATGAGCAAGTCTTCACAACATCCATAGTAAAGGTAGCTGTTAAATTTCCTTTAGAATTTGTACTGATAATCTGTGTGCTTGATCTTGTTATTATGGTTTAGGGAAAAATATTGGGAAACATTTTTTGTGTTCTGATAGCATGTATGTAAACAGGGGAAAGGAAAGTTTAATGATGATGTTCCTTACTCTCTTTTTTTCCGAGTATCCTAATTAATCATGTATCTGAGGAAGAGTTTTTTTTTTTTTTTTTTTTTTGGAGGCAGAATTTTGAAATATCTAAATTGGGAAATTTAATTTGACCATATTGCAAATTAAGGTTGGTTAATTATTTTGATTCTGATTAAAGTGATTATATGAATACTGATGCGTAGTTTCTTATGTAACCAAATCCTAATGACCAATAATTGAATCATAGGTGATTAACATTTTTAAAAATCCATTCTTTCAACACATAAACTTATATAATATTGCATTGTTCAATTATATTTAAAAAAAAAGAGGCACGCTTGTATGAAACGATCTTTAGTGCGAGACATAACATAATTTTGGTATGATTTTAAAAAAGGATAGGTGTTAATTTGTGTGCACTCCTTTTCATACGATTTTTTTCTTAAAAAGAGCAAAATTAAGTGGGCGGATTGAGTTTTAATTAGTAATAAAAAAGAATATATTATTTTGAGTACACTTTAAAATGCTGACTATTTGTGGACTATAAACTGACTATTTCTGGACTATAAAATACAAACAACGTACAATACTTTTACCCAATGGAAACCATAATAGCACCTGCAGCAATCCACAATGTCAACAACATCAATACCCAATTCAAAACTCTCCCTCCAAACCCTAATATCAAAATTCAAATCCAATTGCCCCTTCAAAGACCAGAATACAATCCTCCAAAACCCATAAGAATCAAACCACCAATCAAGAAACCCAAACCCGTTGCCACCACTTCCGACATTTTAAACTTGTTGGATAGCCTCAAATTGCCCATGCCAGTCGACATTTACACTTCGCTCATCAAAGAGTGTACCGAATTGGGTGACCCGTTAAAAGTCATTGAACTGCATGAGCATATCAGAAGAAGTAAGCTTCGTTTGGGTGTACCTATGATTAATCGCCTTTTGTTGATGTTTGTGTCTTGTGGGTTATTTGAGCATGCGCGCCAACTGTTTGATAAAATGTCCATGAGGGATTTTAACTCGTGGGCGGTTTTGATTGGTGGTTCTGTTGAAAATGGGGCGTATAGTGAAGCAATAAAGCTGTTTATCAGAATGTTACATGATAAAGATTTGAAAAATGTTGATGAAATTCAGATGGGATTTTTGGTTCCTGGAATTGTCATGTGTGTTCTTAGAGCATGTGTGTATATTGAGGATTTTGAATTTGGGAGACAAGTGCATGCTTGGTTATGGAAAATGGGCTACTCGAAGAACACTTCCTTGAGTAGTTTCTTGATTAGTTTCTATGGGAAATTGAAGCATTCCGAGGGTGCTCAAAGCGTTTTTGAACAAGTTTGTTGTCCGAATACGTCTGTGTGGACTTCTTGGATCGTGAACTGTTGCAATGATAATAACTTTGTGGATGTGATTAATGTCTTTAAGGAGATGGGCAGGGAGGGAGTGAGGAAGAATGAGTATACCTTTTCGAGTACTATTAAGGCGTGTGGAAGGATGGGGGATGTAGATTGCGGTCGACAGCTTCATGCAAATGTGATGAAATTAGGACTTGATTCAAATGGTTTTGTGCAGTGTTCGTTGGTCGATTTCTATGGAAAATGTGGAGTAATGAGCGATGCAACTAAGACATTCGAGATAGGAAGAAATAAGAGGAACAGCGCCTGTTGGAATGCAATGCTCACGAATTATATGCAACATTGCCTTTATATTGAGGCAATTAAAGTTTTCTATGAAATGAGGATTGCGGGCTTCAAGCCCTGTGAATCCGTGTTTACAAGGTTTGTTTGTGAGAACAGAGTCTCTGAAGACAACATGGATGAAATGAAGTTATAAAGCATTCACTTTAATGTAAGTATATACACATACAATATATTAGGATTACTAATTCCTAGCGTTAGGATAATCGATTTCATCAATCTTGGACCATTTTGCATTTGGTGAATCTGCATACTTGGTTCAAATATATGTGCAGATGGTTGTTAAAGATGATGATGCCTGTATGTATGTACCATGCTTAGCACTCGTTCTATCTTTGGTTTTGTTCTGTAGAACGCTGTGCTCTTTTTCCAAATTCGAGTGTGATTGAGCTTGCTAGAATGTGAATTCTGGAGACGATTTCTACGTTTCTGTATGTAAGGCATCACGTATGTTGGATGTGAGTGGGGATTGTATGAATCTTGAGAAAAATCCAATCATTTGCTTTATGACAGCAGTTGCAATCAGGCTAGCTATATGAAAATATATATGTGCAGTTTGTTGCAAGTTTAGATATCAGGAATACGCTCCCAGTTTTGTGTAATTTCATGTGTTTACAGGTAAAAGAAACACTCTCCTGAAATCGTCCAGTGGGGGATGAATTAAACCTTATTACTAATCACAAAATATAAATAAATTAGTAAGTAAAATACATTTAAGTTAAATCCATCTCACAGTTCATTTGATTGCTCGCTATCCCACACAAAGAGCCTGCCAATATCATACTCCCTCGTCCCGGTATATTTGTCCCACTTCTTTTTGTTGAATTGTTTAAGGAATAATATTAAATAAAAGATAGTGGGTTTATATAGTATTTAATGGATGAAAAGTGAAGGTATTTGAGGTAGTTGAGATGAAAAGTAAGGGGAATAATATTAAAATAATAGTTTGTGGAGTGTTACTTTTTTCCTTTTATGGACTGAGATAAATATAGTGGGACGTCCATAAAAGGAAAGTGAGACAAATATAGTGGGACGGGGAAGTATCTATTTATCTATCTATGTGTGTATCAATTAGATATAATCCATCTGCGTTTTTTGTTTGATCTTTTATGTTTTCTGAAATCTTTCTCAATTGTTCACAGACATTTTCTGTCTTCTGAATCTTTTCTTGTTGGGTTATAAATCTCAATTTCCCCTTTAATGATGGAAAAAGGGGCCTATAAAATAAAAAATCTAGTGAACTTAACAATTCCACTCATTATCTTCTTCTTTGTAATATGTTTGATAGTGAATTGTTTGTTGTCACCACCTGAGATAACAAAATGTCAATAAATTAATAATGGAAGCTTCTGAATCTTGAGTTGAGGCTAACAATTCATTCATCAGGATATTTCATGAGCAACCAACCCCACCACTCCCTTGTATAGTTTCACCTTTTGATTTCATATGTGCACTGATTGTATCGATACAAAATAATTTTTGATATGTTAAGTGCAATATTTGCACATAATTTTTCATGTGTTGGTCTCTCATCAACAAATTTCATATTATGAAATTGGATTATTTGACCCATTTTAACTAGTGATGTAAAAGTCATTGTAGTCGCCTAGGCGTCCCTAAATTATTTAGGCGGTTGTCGGCCGAATTCGATTTTTTGCTTTAGGCCTCTATCTTTGAGTCGGGAGCTAGAAGGCTAAGTCGGGAGTTAGGTGTCCAAAACTCAGGTATTATTTGATAATGAGAAACTTTGTTCTTAGAATAAATTGATGGTAAGATAAAGATTGATAATTTTCACTACAATAAAATTCCAAAACACAAATTTGTTTAGTTTTTTATATTAAATTAATTTTCTTTTACTCTATAATGAATAATAGATATAAGAAAAGGTATTTCAATTGTTATCTAGATTTAGGCGGTTGTATAATGAATTTATTAATTAATTTTGAAGTATATTTTTGTTATAATATATTGATAAGTAGTAAATAAAACTCATTTAGATGAAAAAAAACAAAAGAAAATCGAACCGACTAGTCCCCGATTAGTCCCCGTCTAGACGGTCTAGACTTAGGCGGTCATCCATATCCGCCCATTCTGGATTCCGAAACTTCTACACCTCGATTTTTTACATTTTTTCTAACCCACTGAAATTGACCCGTTTTATACTTTGGATAATTTCACATGTTCATAAATTAAAAATTAATTTAATGATATAAAACTTGTTCAATCTTATAGTTTGCTATTTTTCGTCTAGCTTTGCATTTGCGATTCAGTTTTTCTATTTGGATTTTTAAAGATATAATAATTTAAGTTTACTGCTTTAAAAAAAAAAAAAAAAAATAGTTTACGTAATAAGGAACAAAGTCCAAAATTAAATGAATTCTTAACTGATTATCCAATTCGGTAAATGGATTATTTCTTAGAAAAAAACTCCTATATTCCCTCTAAAGTCTTAGCTTACGGACTTTTGGCCACACAATTTTATTCAGATGAAATTGTTTCATCCCTAGTCTTATCAAGAAATACATCAATTGTTTCCTTAACAATGTGTCATTTCATAAAAAATATTATCCTAAAGTATTATATAAAAGTGTACTTTGCTCCCAACGCAATTCTTTTAATCCTAAACTTGCTAAAAAAGGGACGTTGTATTAGTTGATCCAAAATAAAAGATAAACCCAGACCTGCAATTCATTCAGACAAAAATTAGGGGGAAAATGTAACTTTTTAACTAAACATTAGGGTGATATCTAACAGTGTGCATTATACAACTGTAAAGTTAATATAGACATTAATATTTGAGATTGATAGTAGGCTAAGCTTTTCTCAATTGTTTGCAAAAAAAAACCATCCTTTTCAGCTTATTGATTTATTTGTGTCTTTTTGCACTGTACAGGTGTCGTCTTTTCAATTAAAGGCCCATAATAATATTACCCTATCTTTGTGGTATAAATCTCATGCATGATTATAAGCATAGTTCAAATGACAATTTTGTGATTATATATATCTATGTAAAAGAAAAATAATATATCATGTATGGATGTAATGAAAGTTCAATATCTGTTTATTTTTTTATTATCAATTTGTACGAGACAGTAGCTAAATATGGAGTATTTGTCTCAAAGATGTTTTAAAGGAAGAAAATCATCACATTTTTATTTAAACATTCCCCTTTTCCTGAGAGGTTTTATTTACATATTCTTGACATTTGGATAAAGCCTAATAATAATAATAATAATAATAAATTGGCTTAATTTTAGGCATCACTAGAACTAAACCCCGGGTTTATTAAGGCGTGTCAAAAAATTGCATTATTAAATTAAATATTTTAAATTTTATTGAGTTTGATTAATTCAGTTTAATTATAGTAAATAATTTAATATTATAGTGTGTTGTGTTTCCAATTATATAGCGTGTTGATTAAAATATTTTATTGATAGTATAAAAAATACATTATATTTAAACTTATTTATAACTTAAAATTATAGTACTTTTTAAAAATATAAATAAAGTTTAATATCATAAATAACTTAAATGAATAGAATGGGAATATTTAAAATAAAAGTTTGTGGTGAATATGTGGTGATTCGTAGATAGAGATTCCTTTATAATGGCTATTCCATATATATTATTGAACTAATAAAATTAAATATGATCCATAATTATTATACAGTGACATTTCATTTCATATTAATCACATGAATGTAATACAGTGATAAAGGCAGATGTGACGTTGATAATATGCTCCAAAGCTTGAGTGTATTTTGAGAATAATAATATGATGTAAATACGAAATGCTTAATTTGGATATTTTTCATTTAATAAATTAGGAAATTATGATGATAATTTGTTCTTTGAAGAACAGAGAACCACTCATTTTAGATATTTGCAAACAGGAAAGTGGTCCCTCTCAACTAGTAGTACATAATTTCACGCCAGAAAAAAAAAACTCAAATATCAAAAAAGACACAGATATATTCATTCTTTTTCTTAGAAATAATTATTTGACCATCTAATATTAAAAAAAACAGCTTTTATGAATTAACAATTTCTTTTAAAAGATAAATGCAGACACAGACAATTACAATTTTCAACTTGCAAGTCATTAATTTAGCGAATGGAAATAAAGACACTATTTCACGAGTTGCTTTATAGCCACATATTATTTACGTACCAATTTTATTTTTATAGTTATTGTTCTCTATGTTTTAACAAATTTTTTATTTATTATTATTTAAAGTAATAAAATAATTTTTAAAGAGACATATAATAAAGGAGAGATAAATATATATCATACTCCTTTTTTAAAATTATTTTATTATTTTAAATACTAATAAACAACTTGTTTGTTAAAAATAAGAAAGAAAAAGTAGTGTGAAGAAAGAATTTGAGAGGGGGAGGGAGTCTAATTTTCCGCTTATGATCTAAATTATAAGTTTTACTTACAAAAGAAGCGATCCCATTTTCCATCGTTAACTTATACCTTGTGGGGAGGTAGAATATGAATTATTATAGCTTAATAGGTCAGTGTTATTTTTCTAACTTTTTTTTAATACTTTAAAAATAAGCATTTTAATTTTCAAATTCCAAGAGAAAATTGGACTCCCTCCATATTTTCTAAAATTCTGTTTTTCTAGTTGTATGTACCTACCTGTTGTCGTGGATTCCCTAACGAAGTTCTATTCATCTTTTAAATTGTTGCATGGAGTAATATATTTCTAAAATTTAGGAACTAGTATCCCAAATAATTGATGCTCTTTTTCGAATTTCCTTAATATATTTCTTTTGTCACATGCATAATTATATTTCTATTTAATGGAGTACATATGAAAACAATGTTGCATTTTCAAATACTACTGGAATTTAATGAATCTGGAAAAGGATGGGACGACGGGGAAGCCAAAATGCACAAAATAATACTCCATGATAAAGCCATATATCATTCATCCGCTTTAATATTTTTAAGTTGATACTTCATCCATAACGGGATAATGTGCATCATGAAATGAGCATAAATGTTAAGAAAGTATAATAATAAGTAGAGTTTATAGGGGTAATTTTGTAAATTTTTATGTATAAAATAAATAAATAAGTTTAATTATTTATATGTGTGGAGCCAAAAGTAATGATATTTTGTGTAATATTTTGAATAGTTTGAAGATGAAGATTATGAAGGGTTTGCCATTTTAGTGGATAAAAAAAGAAATTGTGCATGTTTATGGGGAAAGAGAGAATATTTTGTTGGCTATAATTTGGAATTGAAATTATGATATTAAAATATTATTATTATTATTATTATAAACACATTGAGATGTTTTCATGAGTTGTGCAACAGAAACCAGGATATGATGAATTGTTCTTTTCTTCCATTACATGATACATCCTTCACTATAAATAAACTCACACTGATTCCCCAATTCAGCATGCATAGATTCTGCATTCCATTTTCTTTCTTCACTTTTATCAATTAAAATACTCTTCTTTCCACTTTCTGAAAATATTTGAGAAATTAAAAAAACAATGGATTCTCTGTCTTCCTCTTTTCTACCTAAATTAGCAGTAGACAATCACCCCACCACCCCCACCACTAAATCACGTTTTTTAAAAGTGTCATCAGTTCAAATTGAAGAAAAACCACAAACTACCGCCACCACCAGAACAACCGCAACGCCGCCGCCTAGGAGGAAATTAGCTACACCGCCGCCACCGTCTCTTCCGGCAACCATATTCAACGCATTCGATCATTTCATCAACAACTTCGTTGATCCCCCACTCAAACCCTCAGTCGACCCAAGGTACGTCCTCTCTGACAATTTTGCCCCCGTCGACGAGCTTCCCCCCACCGAGTGCGAGGTCGTCGAAGGCGCCCTGCCACCCGCCCTCGACGGCGCCTACATTCGCAACGGCCCAAACCCGCAGTTCCTTCCCCGCGGCCCGTACCACCTCTTCGACGGCGACGGAATGCTCCACGCAATCACAATTTCAAAAGGCAGAGCCACACTCTGCAGCCGCTACGTTAAGACGTACAAGTACAAAATTGAACGCGAAAGGGGATTCTCTGTAATTCCTAACGTTTTCTCCGGCTTCAATGGCCTCTCTGCCTCCGCGGCGCGCGGCGCCGTCACCGCCGCACGGATCCTAGCCGGGCAATTCGATCCGACGAACGGAATTGGATCTGCAAACACGAGTTTAGCCCTAATTAGCGGATGCCTCTATGCTTTGGGGGAATCGGATCTGCCCTACTCTGTAAAAGTAGATCTGAAAGGGGAAATTCACACTCTAGGTCGCTGCGATTTCGATGGGAAATTAACAATGAGCATGACCGCGCATCCCAAAATTGACGCCCAAACAGGTGAAACATTCGCCTTCCGGTACGGCCCGATGCCTCCATTTTTAACATTCTTCAGAATTAACGCAAATGGCGAAAAACAACCAGATGTGCCGATTTTCTCGATGACGAGCCCTGCCTTTCTGCACGATTTCGCGATTACGAAAAAGTACGCGATCTTCAACGAGATCCAGCTCGGGATGAATCCGCTGGAGATGATGGCGGGGGGTTCGCCGGTGGGGGCGAACCCGGGGAAAGTGCCGCGGATCGGCGTTTTGCCGAGGTACGCGAAGGATGAGGCGGAGATGCGGTGGTTTGAGGTGCCGGGATTGAATGTGATTCACGCGATCAACGCGTGGGATGAGGACGACGGAGAGACGGTGGTGGTGGTGGCGCCGAATATACTGTCGGTGGAGCATACGCTGGAAAGGATGGATCTGATACACGCGTCGATTGAGAAGGTGAGGATTGATTTGAGGAATGGGAGAGTGTCGCGCCACCCTGTTTCCACCCGGAATTTGGATTTCGGAGTGATTAATCCGGCGTTTGTTGGCCGGAAGAACAGGTACGTATCACTTCATTTTGGTTTTGAACATTTTAAAATGATGAAATATTGGATAACTTTCGTGTGGTGTAATTTGGCATCTTCGTCTACCCACATTATTAATTATTTTAGCTTTAGAAACTTCCGGCCCAACAATATATGTATGAGAATGTATTTTTTTATTAAAGTATAAAAACATACTTTTTAGGAAAAAAATTAACAAGAAATATAGACAATGACAAAAACTCGTATGAAACGGTCTCATACATGAGACGGAGTACTATTTAGCTCAATTAACAGCCACCTCTCCCAAAGTGTTAAAACGTCAATGCCCAACTTACACTCCGTCTCACCGTGAGATCGTCTCACGCAAGAGTGACTCATAGACAATTCTATTACTCACTCCATCTCTCCCTTATCATTTTGCACATTTTTTATTTTGATTCGTCCTTTACTATTTTGCACACCTTTAAAATGGAAAAGAATTTTATCATCTCCATTCCACAGTCTCCACCCTCTATCCCTTTTGAAAAGTCGATAAAACACTAAAAATCGATTTTTTCTTAAAATGTGGGCACAAGTGAGAGTGCAAAATGGTTGGGGATGGAGGAGGAAGTGTTAAATATGAATAGGATTGAAATTCCCACCAAAATGTAAAAAACTAGATTGGCTGGTGCCCCTAACAATTCCTGCGTATATGAATTATAAAGTTTTAATCTTTTAAATTTTGCTTCAATATAATAATTAATAAATTTCTAAAATAAAATCAAACAAATAGCAATTACTTCTGCGTACGCACCAAAATATGGGGAAATGTCTTCCCAATTTAATCTAACCCAACTGCTGAACTGCACAGATGTCAACAATTGTAAAGAAAAGCAAAATAGATGTCAACAATTGTAAAGAAAATCAGCATATTAGATAAATCAGTATTCTAAATTAATACATCCCCAAATACCCAGCAAAAGATGAAATTTGGGAAAAGAGGGGAAAAAAATACAGAGAGAGACAACATAAATTACGAATTAGTGTACTCCTTACATTACATACATACCAGACATTGAGTAACGCAACGAAGAACGCCAGGAATCAAAATACAAGACATACCAAAACCAAAAATATATAAAAGCATCATGATCATGAATCAAAATCGTCTTACTAAAAAAATTATGCAATCGAATCCCCTTCTTTAAAAATAAACTGAGATTTTAGACGAACCACAATTCAAAAAATTTACACTATTAAGATGCAAAAACGTACAAAAGGAAGAAAATAAAATGATGTGAGCTATAATTCATTCCTAAGTCGTAAAAAAATTACGAAAATTAACCCATTAATAATTGTTTTCAACTTGTATCAGATACGTATACGCAGCAGTGGGAGATCCGATGCCAAAAGTATCAGGCGTGGTGAAGCTGGAGGTGTCGGTATCCGAATCGGATCGACGCGATTGCATAGTGGCAAGCCGGATGTTCGGGCCGGGCTGCTTTGCGGGCGAACCGTTTTTCGTGTCCCGACAACCCGACAATTTGAACGCCGATGAGGACGACGGTTATGTGGTGACTTACGTGCATAATGAAAACACAGGGGAATCAAGATTCTTGGTTATGGACGCTAAGTCCCCTAATCTCGACATCGTCGCCGCCGTCAGCCTGCCCCGCCGTGTCCCCTACGGCTTCCACGGCCTTTTTGTCACACACAATCACCTCCAAAACCAATGATCCATTTATTCACTCCGATTATTGTGTAGATATGAATTTATACACCCTTGATGAATATGTATTAAACTTGTGTATATAATATGTATATACGTGTTGATAATAGCATTTCTGATTAATTAAGAGTTGTGAAATACTTGTACAAAATAGGGAGGGTTAGGTAACTGATAATGCTACTTGCTTTCTTAATCAAACTATAAATCATAAAAATTAGTAATAAGTACTGATTTCTACTTATTTTGGATTTCTTCATTTATAGAATTCAAGGAAATCATTATGCATAATTTCCACGTATACCTTCTCTAATAAGTACAGAAATAATATGTCCTAGTACTTATTGTTAGGTTCATATGATATATTACACTCTATTATTTATTAAATAAAATCCAGAATTTACTAAAATCATACCATTAATATTTAGATAAAGCTGGTTTAAAAAAAAAAAAAAAAAGTAGATCAAGGGATCGATGAACGTGAATACGAACTTATTAGTAATATATAAAAACTATGTTGTACACTTGCAAATAGTCAGCTAATTTTGGAGTTGTGATATATTTTTCTTTTACGTGTAGCATTCAATTCATGATAGTTTCAAAGTAAAAAAATGTACTCCATTAAACACGAGTATTTCGGTTAACTAGACCAAAAAAGAAGTCTTAAAAAAAATGGATATAATTTGAGAGAAAGAAAAATGGAATAAATCAATCCTACTTGGGATATGCAGAAACCAAGTTGAGGCGTAATAACAACTATAAATCCAATTCCTACAGGGCACATTTGATTCGCGACTGAATTAACTAGGTGTGATACGATTGAGTGAGATTGAGTAAAATTAAAGACAAAGTCTAGTATGAAAATTTATATACATGAAAAAACTTTTATTTACAAACAAATTATATATATATGGTGAAGGTAAAAAAAAAGTGGTTCATGGTTATGGTTTTTCGATCAGAGAGTGGTTCATGGTTCATTTACCGAATAGGTCATGATTTAGGGCGATTTTATAGTTTTTCATACATAAAAATTTTCACACTAGACCTACTCAAGAATAAATTGATTGGACTTGATTTACTAATACAGATTTGGGCTTGGGCCAATTTGTTAAAAATGACCTCGGAGAAATTTGTTATAACCTCTCTCTCAAAAATATTTTGTCCAAGTTGATTGGACTTGATTTTTAATATCTGATTTGGGCTTGGGACAATTTGTTAAAAATGACTTTGGAGAGTTTATTATAACCGCTCTCTCATAAGAATGTGTTAATCGAAACTTGGACGGTGATAAAAAAACCGTTGTCTAAGACCTTGGAGAGTCATTATAACCGCTCTCAAGATGCTATTATCCAAGTTGATTGAACTTGATTTACTATCTGATTTGAGCTTGGGCCAATTTGTTAAAAATGACCTTGGAAATTTATTATAACCGCTCTCCAAAGAATAAATTGTCCAAACTTTGACGGTGATAAAACCCATTGTGTAAGAAATCGCGGCTTGAGCGGCGGTTTTAAACAAGATACAAGTGGTATGCTTAGACACGGTTTTCAACAAATTTGTCCAAACATATATCGACTTTTAAAACGCAGACACACCAAGATCTCATATATAAGTCATGGCCTACCAATTAATTGAGGTAATTATTTGCCCCATGGGGGACCGAAACAGGACCTTGGGCGCTGGCGTGGATCAATTCATTTCGGACTAACTTAACTGATTTCTTAATGAAATTAATTCTATATGTCCTAAATTCATTTTTTTTACAATTTTTTTTTAAATTCTTTATTTCAATTATCTTATTTATTAATTCAATCCCACTTTTATATAATAATAATTTTTTTGGCTTCTCACCCTTCTCTTGTTCCTATTTGCCTTCGTTTCGATTGGAATCCCATTACACACCTCTCTTGACATTAATATGGGCTACATTAGGGTAAAGATCAACAATTTCTCAGCCTCTGTTGCAATATCTTATTTGGCCGCAATCTTCATCCCACAACTTGTCTTTTGGTATATTTATCCCCTTATTTTGTTACACTTTTCCTGCTCTGCCTTCATCTCTAATTTTTACTGGAACTCCATTTTCTGGTTACAAGTTATCCTCTCCACATTACCAGACTTCAACTTACTTATAATTCAGACGGATAACGTCTATGACAAAGCAAATCTAGAAGAACAAGTTTAGGACTCAATGGATCGGAAGTTGCTTGCTTTATATTAAAATTTGTACCTTTGTCATTTTCTGTAAAATAGGACATAAATATGAAATAAAAAGAAATGATTCAATTTTTCTAGTTATGATCAATCAGGCCGCCAATTAAGTTTCAGGATTGGTCTAGCGGCGGTAATGGCGATTGCTGATTTTCTCCCTTTCCTTCCGCTCATAACCTCGGAGGTGATGCGACGAATTGGGCGGACACAGAAGGTGCGCCGGTGGAGGGGGACGTGGCGCGGGCGGCGGAGCGGAGCATCTGGCAGAGGCGCTCTACTTGCTTGCCGACTTCGGAGCAGTTGGATTTGAAGATTTCTGCTTCCTTGACTGCTTCGTTTTGGTCAGAGAACAGAATTGGATATGATATAACCTTTTCGATTCGCTTTTCTTGTTGCTCGATTGGCGTTTGCTTTTGGGGTTGTAGTTTTGGAGAAATCGGCGGTGGCGCCGTTGAATTTGCCGGAGTCAATCGTGGTTACACAAAATTCGAGCCTGTCGAATTAATAAGCTGATTGGGATATCAATAATTTTAATTATATTTAAAAGTGTTATAATATAAAAATAAAATATTAATAAAGATATATATGTTATTTTTTTTATTGAAAGGATAATTTTGTAATTTCATAAATATTAATTATTTTTTTTAGTAGAGGCGTCTGATGAATCGAATCATCATATGATATCACAAACGTCTTAGTCTGAAAAGTCTAATCATTTAAAATTAAAATTATCGTTGGATCAACGATCCAACAATAATCAAAAGATTAAATGACTTGGGGAAAAGTAAAAAACCATTCCCTGATCGTAAAAGATCCCAAACAAGTAATATATATTTTTTTTTAAAACAAGTTATCCTTTCATGTAAAAATTTAAGAATATTTTTTATTTAAAAAGTAATTATTTTTTTTAAACAAGAATCTTTTTTCATCTAAAAAGTAATACTTTTCTTTGCGTTTATTTAATGAAATTAATTCTATATGTTCTAAAAATCAGTTTTTCTTACAAATTTTTTTTAAAATTCTTTATTTCAATTATCTTATTTATTAATTCAATCACATTTTTATATAATAATTTTTTTTATATAAATTTAAATTTAAATTAAATTAAATTATATTAAAATTATATCTTTTACTTGTACTTTTTTTTAAAAAAGTACTACCTTTCTTTAAAACTTGTAATAATTTTCCTTCTAAACAAGTAATACTTTTCTATCTAAATAAGTAATATTTTTCTTTAAACAAGTAATACTTTTTCATCTAAATAAGTAATATTTTTCTTTAAACAAGTAATACTTTTTCATCTAAACAAGTAATACTTTTCTTTAAACAAGTTATATCTTTCTATCTAAACAAGTAATACTTTTCTATTTAAACAAGTAATATTATGAATAAATTTTACATAAGAGTTTGTGTTAATCTCATTATGTAAGACGAATATTAAAAAGAAATAACGAGAAATTTAAAGAATAAAATATTTGAATTGTCTTCTAAAAAGAATTTACAAATTAAAAACAAAAAAATAAAACAAAAAATACAAGCTTTTACAAAAAAATAAAATTAATTAATTCACTTGGAAGGCGGTTATGAGCCATTTGTCTAAGTTTTTAGTCTTAGACGTTTTTTTAATCATTTTTTTTAATAGAACCGCTCTCTTCAAGGAACCACTTGGAGAGCTGTTCGAAAAAATGACTGTCCAAGTGGAACTCTCCAAGCTCAAATGTGTAGTAGTGAATTGTTTGAATCAAGATATGCTTTTGGATTTGTAGAATTAGATGAGATACCTATTGAAATGTCATAAATATCCTAAAATTGAATTGGAACAACCACATTTCATTTTTGTGAATCAATTCAAACAATAAAAATATAATTTGTAGTATTGCATTTGAGATATGTTCTATCTCACCTTTCACATGAGATTGATATATACCTTCATGGAGATATTTAATACATTTTTTACTCGAACTTGAAGTATATCATGGATCCTCATCCTACAAATTAAATGATGAATTTATTAGAATTAAAATTTTAATCATAACCTATCCAGATCAATCCCGCTAACCAAGTGAGGCGATAGACCATAGTTAATCTATAAATATAACATTCGCTTGTTACCATTAATAAACGGGACTTCTGAAGGCTGTAGCTCTATTAGCTCTTAATTACCCGTAAATTCGAGCATCAAATCCTTTGTACATAGCATATTTCGGTTGTTTCTCTCACGATGTGTATCATGTGTATACATAATTCTTCTTCTCCAACAAAAAGTTACGTTTACATTATTTTTCACAATTTAAGAAATAAAAGATATTATAATTAAAATATTAAAAAAATATTTTTCAATTTTGCTCTTATATTTACTAATTTTTCAAGATAATTATAAATAAAAATACATTAAGTAGGGATAAAATTAATATGAAAATACAATTTTAGTGATAATTTAAATATGGTAACAGATCTATTAATTTCTTTGGGTCAAAATAAAATATATAAAAACAAGCATATTCAAAATTTTAGTGATAATTTAAATATGGTAGCATATTTTTATGGGGCGAGGAACATATGTGCATATTCAAAATATGACAAAATATCATGAGACGGTGTAATTAATGGCAAAGTATCATATAAAACTGATTTACCGTGCACCACTCATACTATTGTTTGGAGAAATTAATATTATAGTTGCTATAGTATTGGTTTCTACAAGCAATAGTATGAGTGATGTACGGTAAACCAGTTTCACATAAAATCTTCTCCGGTGTAATATATGATACGAAGTACAAATTAGCACAAATTAATACCCTCTCTTTCTATAAGTAGTGTTAAAGCGTCAATGTTTAAATTATGTTCCGTCTCACCCTAACACGTCTTACACATTACACAAGTAATTAAAAAAAGAATATTTCATGTGAATCAGTTTTGCGTAAGGCTATCACGGTTATGTTTAAAAATTATTCTTTATTATATAAAAATTTTTTCATTTGTTTAAAAATATAAAGCATATTTTAAACAGTGATTGTTTTTGTTCATAAAAGTGATAATTTTTATACATAACAGTTAAAGTTTTTATATATAACAGTGATACTTAAATAATCAAGTTCATAGCATGCATGAACAATGTCTATACAAGTTTTTGTCTAATTAAAAATAGTAAGTTATATATATATATATATATTAAGACAATCGATTAAGATATATCATCCAATTAATATTCAATAATTATCAACTAACTTGTAGGATTAACAATTTTTAAACTGTAAACCCAACCAAAATATATACTATATACAAAGATTTATTTTTAAAAAAATCGAAATTTTCCTTTTAAAGATTTTTGAGTTGAGAGTGAGGCACAAAGATTCCATGGAAGCCATAGGGAACTCTTCCGGGTAGCTTAACGACAGCAATAATTTCAAGATTTGGAGATTTTGGATCCATTACTAAAAACTTGGATTCTTGGGTATTCTCGTCATGTACGTACGTCACTAAATACCCATCGTCCTCCTCCGCCGCCGGGTTATTATCTTCTTTCGGCACGAAAAATGGTTCGCCGCCGTAGCATCCCGGCGGATACAGGTGGCAAGCCACCGTGCAGTCGGTGGCTGTGAGTGATAGGTCAAGCTTCACCACACCTGCTATCTTAGGCATTGGCCCGCCTACTGCTGCATACACGTACCTGCAGTATTTTAATTTGAAATCATAATTACAAATTGTTCCACCTGATTATAAATGTTTCTGCCGAAATCATTTGAGTTTAAAGTTATAGGATCATTTGTGATTCAAAGTCGTTGTTTGAGTAAGTCAGGAAATGAACATCACATCACTTGCTGTCTTTTCTGTAGTATTTTACTTTTTGTGTTATATTATAAAGTAAAATCAAATTATAAAGCTCGATTTGATTCCGAATTAGGTCCATTAAAATTCGATATAATCCAAAATAAATAAATGCATATAATTTGTAAAACTGAATATAGATTAATTGTAAAGAAGAATGTAATGAGCTAGTTTGAATGGATTGATTAACACTGGAGCAAAGAGTTGTTGATGAGTGCACGCAAGGGCGGATGAGTGTGTGCAACAAGGCATAAACTGCGTCCCTTTCCAGTTTAACTTGGAGTGACAGTGTGTGAAAGAAAAATACTTTGTTTCAATCGTGGGTCCACCCATCACAATACATATTTCATATATATTCCACTTTTTTAGTATTTTGCTACATATATGACGACTAAATTGTATTTTTAGGTGGCTGGGCGGCAAATTTCATATATGCTCCATTTCGTATTATTAAATATTACTATGTCCTCCCCTAATGTATGTTCAAATAGTTGAAACAGATTTTATGAAAATATTGTAGATTGAATTTATTTATGAATAATATAATTGATTGTGGGTAAAGTATAATGATAACTTGAATAATTAAATGATTGTGGACTATTAAGATAAAAAAAAAAAATTGTGTCCACAAACGTACTTAATTTACCATTCCGTAAAACTTGTTTCAACCACTTCCTACTATGGGAGTAATACATATGAATGACGTATTCACTCTCAAATCGAAATAGTAATACTAATAAAATTAAGTAATAAGTTGTTAAACAAAAACAGAATATAAAATTTAATTTTACAAATATGAGGCATGCAGTACCTGGTTTTCTTGCCAACATAAGCCGGATTGATGACGGCAAAGTCCAGACTCCTGGCGGAAACCGGCCGCCGCCGTACACTCTTTGATCTCACATCTATCTCGATTCTCTCCAAAGACGCATGAGTCAAATCCATCCTCTCCAACACATGCTCCACCGGCCCAACATTCGACGCCACCATCACAACGGTGTCGCCGCCGTCCTCCTCCCACGCATTCGCCGCGTGCATCACATTCAACCCTGGCACTTCAACCCACCACATCTCGCCGTCGTCCTCCGCGTATCGCCGGATAATCCCCACCCTCGGCACTTTCGCCGGATCAATCGTTAACGGCGATTTCCCTTTCAGGACATCGTTAGGTTTAATCACGATTTGTGTATCTGGAAAAACGGCGTAGTTTTGGGTAATTGCGAAATCGTGGATCAACGAAGCTTGATTTAGGGAATGTATGGGTATTTCCGGTAATTTACTTCCTTCCGCTTTGATCCTGAAATACGATAAGAACGGCGGATTGATGCTGTGACGGAACGCGAAGGCCTCCCCTGTTTCGCCGTCGATTTTAGGATGCGCCGTCATAGTCATAAACGGCGTCGTACCGAACGATTCGTATCGCTCTAAAGTGATTAAATCCCCATTCGATGTTAATTTCATTCTGTACGGAAGATCGGACTCTTCTAGGGCAAACAATTTGCCGCTAATCATCGCTAAGCTGGTGTTGGCGCCGCCGACGCCGCGGCGAGGATCGTACTCTCCGGCGAGATATCGGCCTAATGTGAGTGCGATCCGCGCTAGGGAGGGCAAAAGGCCTGTGAAAGCGGAGAAAACGTTGAGGATCACCGGAGATCCAGTTTCTCTCTCCAAGTTGAATTTGTAGGTTTTTACAAAACGGCTGCAGAATGTTGCTCTGCCTTTTGAAATTGTGACGGCGTGAAGCATTCCGTCACCGTCGAACAGGTGGTACGGTCCATTGGGGATGAATTGGGGGTTTGGACCGTTGCGTATGTACGCGCCGTTTAACGACGGCGGAAGAGATCCGTGAACCACTGAGCAGGCGGTGGGGGGAAGCTCTGCCACCGGCGCGAAGTTGCCGGATAGTACGCGTTCGGGATCGATTGAGGGGCGGAGGGGAGGATCCATGAAATCTGATATTAAATTGTCTAATGCGTTGAAGATAATTGTAAGGAATGAATTTTTTTTTGTTCGATGGATTTTGCGATTTTTCTGTTGGGGTGGTTTCGTTGGGTGATTGTGTACTGAAGGTGTACGATTTCTCTGATGAAGAATTTTTCTGGGGGAAACTGTGATGTTTGGTTTATGATGAGAATTTTTAACATATTTGTCGTCGATTTGAACAGATGAGATTTTGAAATGAAGTAGTAATGGTGGTGATGGGGTGACGGAGTGATTCAGAGCATATTTTTGGAGGAAAGATGAAGAAAGGTTTTCCATTTTCACTTAATTTTGGAGACTCTGATTTGGTTGTAGTTTTTTTTGTAGGGGTTGCCAATTTATATAAATCACGTTTTCAAAAGAAGCGTGTATTTTTAATTTAAAGAATAATATGTAGGGCAGTTTGATAATGAGAATAAATAAGAAGTAATTAAGTAATATCATTCAGTAATGAAATTATGTTTAATTACAAATTGCAATTTTTTTTTTTTTTTAATAAATTGTAATTTATACTATTTTTTTAACAAATGTAATTTGTAATAAAAAGTGATCAATTTCAATCCAAACTCATTTTCATAACTGTCCGATCAAATTGGTTTTTTCAAAAAATATTCTCTATATCACATTAAAAAATTAAATGGCAGGCCGTGCCTTTCTTGAGTCGGACGAGTCGTCCAACCCAGACCCGAATATTTTATCAATTTTTAGGGTCCACAATTTTTTATGCATATATATGTATATATAATATTACTCCCTCCGTCCCAAAGTTAATGATCTTTGTTTTTTACACGAGTTTTAATATGGAAATAGTATTTAAATTGATAAAGCGGTTTTTTGTTGAGAGTATTGCACTTCTTTGTACTTTATTATTCAAGTAGATGATTTTTTATAGGTAAAAGTAATGACATAATATGTAATTTTGAAATGTTGGGAGAGACTAATTGAAAATGGTGTAATTACTTTATTGCCTTTTAAAGAAAGAGGTAAATAAGTTTGGGATGAACCTTTTGAAAAAATTTGGTAAATAATTTTGGAACGAAGGTGTATATATTTATATATACTTATAAGATTATTAATATATTATAAAATGTTCCAGTGAAAAGAGCAAATAATTTTTTCTATATTGTTTAGAGTTCAAGTCCTAGTTTTCACAATTTCACTGTTAATTTTACCCTAAATATCAATTTATATGGAAAATTCATTTTTCTTCACACACTGTTGTTGCTTTTAGTTTCATTGGAAGAAAAAATTATCAAAATTTTAAGTTTTTTATTTTTATACAAATCTCAAAAGAGACAAACAATATAAAGGAATATATTGTATACACATAATAAAATATTTGCAAATCCTTCATTTTATATTAAGCTGTCATTAATTATTATTCAACTTTCAAATTGTGAAACATAGTCAATTTGTATAATCTTTTAATTCATATATAAAAAGATTATGTGGGTACGGAATTTTAAAATCGATTCAGGTTCTAAAGTTTATAGAATTAGCCCTGTAAATGTGCATTTATAAAATTTTAAGATATAATTTATAAGTTTCATATTGAAGTAAACAAAATAAAATTAAGACAGCACGACACGACACAATTTAAAATAAAGATAAAATAACAAAAAACAAGATCGGTTGAATCGATTTTACCAATTTCCTAGTTTTGATCGATTTTTCGATTCAAATCGATTTTTTTTCGATTTAACTGTATTTTCTTTTCAAGGATAACCGAATCGATTCCGTGGCCTGTTTAATCGGTCGATGAAAACACTAATTAGATGTAGATATTATAAGTAGTGTGAACGTATAAGTATAATTGTTGTCTTTCTCGCGTTCAATGTTGAAATTTGGGATCCTTCAAAAAAAAAAAAAAAAGTTGAAATTTGGGATGCATGCCTATCTTGCATTTCTTAATTGTTTGGTTACTAGCTCCTACGAAAATGACTCCCAATGTTTTATATTTCATTCATCACCTATATTCTTCGGTATAATTTAAGTTGTATTATATGAGTTACAGATAACTAATCAAATTTATCATTTCACTTTTTAATAAAACGTCTAACAATCTATATAAAGATAAGATATGGAGTATCAAAAATTATCATATCAACTAATTGAGGATATAAAGAAGATTGAGTTTCAACTGTTTTCAATCCAACACGTGCGTATTTCCGATCAATTTTTCAATTTCCAGTAATTTTGGGATTGAAATAAAATGTTATTTTATAAACTGGAACCGAATAAACAAATAACACTTTAGGGTTTTTTGCAAAAAATGTAAAATTGTAGGATATGAATATGATTTTGTATTTTTCAAAAGTCAAACATGTTTGGCCGGCTAAAAATCTATATCTATATTATTATTATTATATATATAAAAGTAGAAGTAAAAAGAGAGAAAAAGTGATACTTATTGAAGCAAGTGAAGTCAACTTGTTATGTGATGCAATAGTGAATCTCACTCTCCACTAAAGAGAGTGATTTAAGTTTACCAATTCAATTTTTATGATTTTATTTTTTATTTTGCACTACTTATTTCATATTTCAATAATAATTTTACTTTTAACATACAACATAGTTAATTGTTAAAATTTACATATATATATATTACATATTTAAAAATAAAATTTATATCTAAAATAATTATTTTATTATATTTAAAGTATTTTATTTATTTTAATTATATAAGTTGAATTTAAATAATTTTGTTTTAGATTATATAAGTTTTTTTTTAATATTAGCACTATAATTTTATACATTTAATATTTATGGTGAATTAGTATATAACTAAAAGACATACGATTAATTAAATAATTATTACACCATATATATATATATATATTATATATTAATGAAAATTAGTAGTGAAAGAAATCAATATAGATTAATGAGTATGTGAACAAAATAAATTTAATTTTCAACTTTTATTACAATTTATTTTATTATAATCTCATATTTAAAAATTAATAATATTCAAATTTGTGCATCGCACGGGAGAATTACTAGTTTATTTGATAATTACTCAAACTACAAATTTTTTTGGAACAAAGTCTAGTATGAAAATTTGCATACATGAAAAACCTTTTATTTACAAACAAATTCTATATATAGCCCGAATAGATCATAATTTAAGGTGATTTTATAGTTTTTCATACATAAAATTTTTCACACTATACCTACTCTTCTTTTGGTAAGAATTAAGAAATGTCAGTATAATTCTTTTTTAATTGTTTTTTTATAGAATCGATAATAATAGATCTTGTTGTCGATAGTCGGTGTTTAGAATTGTGCCACGTGTCATTGAACTATGTCGTACTGACTTGCTACTTGTTGTACTAAAATATTATTCTTAAATTTTTTATTTATTATATTGTACAATTTACTATGTTACCCTATATACTTAAATATAATTAAAATTAAAGTTAAATGTACTTTTAATTAATTCATAAATTAATTATTCAGATCAATAGTGATATATTTGTTCTTATAGACACCAGGACACTCTCTCAACTCAAAGCCACCATTGTCAATTTTGCACCAACAGACTATCTTGACACAAAACCAACCTCTTGCTCATCTATTATTAAATTTGGGAAAATTCTCCTCTCTCGACTCAAATTCGCCATTTTCACCACTCACCAACCACTAAGACAAAAGTTAAACATAGAACTCGTATAGATATCATCAGAATCCGGTGATCGATCGCTGGGAAATTGAAATCACGAAGCCTGATGCTAAACTGAATTTCAATGCCTTCGAATCCGCCAAAATATAAAAAATCTCCCAATTTGAGTATCAATTCACCCAAATTAACCGTGAATGTAAAACGAAAATAGATGATACTCGAGAAGCAGAAATTGAATCGAGGCCCATTTTGAACTCCAAATTGAAAATAGATAGTATCCAATGTCGTTGAAAATTGAACCAAAGAATCGTTGTGGAAAAAGTAAAAAGCCTTTCAAAGAGGATAATATTTGAGATGAAGCAGTCAGCCAATAACGGTGCAAATGGTGCCTCTCGTAAGTGTCGGAACATCAATTCTTTTTAGAGAGGGAGAGTAATTGTTTCCTCTTGCAAGTCAAATGGTGGGAGTGAGAAAATACTTCAGTGGAAAGAGTAAAGTGGCTGTGAGTTTTTTTTTTTTTTTTTGCTGGGTTGTTTATTAAATAAAATGGAGATTTGGCTCAATTTGATACATAGATTATAATGAATGGTCAAGATGTGTGAAATTGAGGCAATGGAGGAAAAAATTAATGGAGCGGATTTGCTCCTTTGTTTTTTGGTCGAGGAAGAAAGTGTTGAAAGGGATGATTAATGAATAAATTTTTAAAAATTTAGTTGAATTATATAAGGATAAATTTGTAAATTGATAATAATATTTTTTTAATTATTTAATTTGTTATAAAGATGATTTGACAATCTGACACAAATCGATAGATAAGACGATGTAAAATGATGGTTAAGACGACGCTTAGTCTAACAACAAAGAAGAGGGTATTTAAATTTAAGCGCTTTAGATTTTAAATCTAATTACCAAATTAATCGACTATCGACATCAAGACTGACACCTTACTGGCGATGTAAGAAACACCCTTCTTTTTCCCTCTAAAGAATAAGGCCATTATTAAGTTGGGTGGGAGCAGCCCAAGTAATTATGGCCCAGTCTTCTTTAAATAAAAATGACCCGGTTGGGGATTGGGCCCAAATAACCTACAGGCTAAGCCCACCTAATATTTGTAAAAAAAAATTGTTAAATACCTAATTCTTGTAAACTTAGGATTTTTTTTTTTCTTTCGAAAAAAGTCTTCAAAACCTTTCATTCGGAAACGATATAAAGCCGGAGACAAATATTATAAGTGTCCACTGCATCAAAACATAAAAGCTGAAATTATACCAACAGATTCAATTATTATAATTTCTTTAAAAAATCCACAACTTCTGTTTTGACCAATAATGTGCCCATTAATGGGCTCTACCATTAAAGCAAAGTATTAAATCAATCATATTCACTATACATCATTATTATTATTGTTGGTAAGAATTGAGTGTTTATGGCGTGGAGATTGCTTCAAGATCGACTACCTACCAAGACGAACCTGACGAAGAGGAACATCTTACCCAATCCGAACGACCAATTCTGTCCCGTTTGCTGTAATGCCTCGGAATCAGCCGCACATCTATTCCTAGAATGAGGCAAATTTTCAGTTATCTGGTACGCATGCTATAAATGGTTGGGTATACATTCAATTTGTCATAATCAAGTCAATATGCACTTCAAATCATTTATGGGTATGCTAGATGGAAAAAATGGTAGATTGGTTGCAATTGGATTGGGGATTTGCATTGTGTGGGTCATTTGAAAAAACAGAAACAAGGTAGTGTTCGAAGGAAAAAATGCGGATTCGAAAATTTTTAGTTGAGGAAATCAAAGGCAGACTTTGAAGTTGGATAATTGCTAGAACTTCCTTTTGTTGTAATGTGAATTATAAAAATTGGCTAGAAAATCCGAGACAGGTGTTAGATTGTTAGGAATTGATCATTATACTTGCTGTATTCCAGCAAAATACTGTAATTTCTCTATACTAGGTAGCCCCTGTACCTATTTTTTAATAATAATAATAGTGTACGATGAACATAATGCATATAATATCTTCCCATATATTAATCTCACACTTTTAATTTTAACAATTTATATTGTATTATTAATTAATTAATTTTAAATAAAAATTTGTATGAGATAATTTCAGTAATCTTTATAAAATAATAATTTTTTTATATGTGGATAGTAATACTTTATTTTTTTTAAAGCATCACTTTTGAAATCGTAGACGTGTTACGTAGTAAGTTCATCTCCCATGCAAGAGTACGAAATGATGTTAATAAATTTGTAGAAATTAATATCACCTCTTTTTTAAAAGCCATATGAGTTTTAGTTAGTGATAAGAAATGATATCATCATTCATTTGTTTTTTGTGTTTCATTCTATATTATATTTTATATTGTGATGTGAAAAGTAAAAAATTATACAATAGACCATTATAATTCTTAAAAATTCAGAAAATGAAAAATAGCAAAAGCAACCCGCTGTCATATGAAATTATGAATCACGATATGGGAAAAGTATTATTTAATTTTCATATGTTGTGTTTGTTTAATCAATGCAAACATAATATACAAAATCACATCATATATTTATGACAAATCCCGTAAAAACATATGATAGTTGTATAATAGGTACACCTTCCGACACACTTGTCAACTTCATACCATGTGGTATTTGTTTATGTCCTAGAGGAAATTGAAAAAAAAAAAAAAAAAAAAAGCGTCAGCATATATACTCCGTAGATATTTTTTTGAAAACCATTTTGATCAATTAAAATTAAGATCTTGTAATAAACAATTCCATCACTAATTTTTTTATTTAAAAAAAAAAAAAGAGAATTCCGTCAACACAAGTTAGACATGGTTCCCAGTATCTGATTTATGTTAAAAACATCTTTAATTATAAGATGGTATAAAAAATGGTACCAAAAAAAAAAATTCATGTTAAGACAAGTAATTAAAACATGACACATTCTGTTGGTTTGTTTACATCTTTATTATCATATTTTAAGTCACGCCACCATAGTGTGAGACATTAGACGGTACCACTTTAGTATTTAAGTTATATATATATTTTTAATATAATTAAATTGAAGCCTCGTAAATTAAAAAATCACACAAGTAAATAGGACCCGTGCACCTTGTGATGTGATATTTTTTTTATGATAAGATAAATACCAATTGAACATGATTTCCCTTGTATTAATATCTCTGAGTAACATACTAGGTAATACTAATATGCACCAATTGCAGACCAACTAGCATTATATTTTTTTTTTAACGAAATAATTTGTATTAATATTTTTTAATACAACAATACATACAACTAATTTTTATCGATAAAGTATTGTATGCACCACTATACCTTCTCATATTTATCTAATATCTAAACCACAAATATTCATTACTGTTGAAGGTAATATGTTGAGAGAAATTAAATAAAATGAATTAATTTCGAACCTCTCTACAAGTTCAGAATTATTACTTTCTCTTTTTTGTCTAGCATCTAAACCACAAATATTCATTACCTTCTCATTTTTGTCTAATATCTAAACCACAAATATTCATTAATTGTATGAAAACTACTAGAGGTCATTTTGAGCGACGAACAATCCATGAAAGCCATAGGGCACCCTACTAGGCAATCTAACTTTAGCAACAATATCAAGAGTTGTAGATTTGGCATTCATAACTAAAAACCATGATTCCTCATTTTTCTCATCCTGCACATAACTTACTACATACCCATCGTCCTCCGCCGCCGCCGGATTGTGAGGCTCACGTGACACAAAGTAAGGTTCACCGCCGTAACATCCTGCCCCGTATATCCGTTTACCCACCGTGTAGCCGTCGCAGTCCGCTGTGACTCTTGACACGTCAAGCTTCACCACCCCTGTTGCCTTCGGGATTTCATCTATCACTGCTGCATATACATATCTAAATAATAATAAAAAGGAAGGATGAGTTTTTAATTCTTTTAATTTGCTCGATTTTTTTTTTTTTAGAATACAATTCACTTTTTCAAATTGAATTTCGTCATGTTAATTTTTGTTTTAAATTTTTTATTGTCTTTGACGTCTACACCACCTTTGTGAGTTTTATCTATCTTCTACATGAGAGATGACAAGTTTGTCTTTCAATGCTTTAATATATTGTATTGTGCAATAAATTAAAATATATGTAAAACACATTAGAACAGTGTTGTGTCAAATTTTAAGTTGACGCAACTTTTTTCCTAATTTTTATGTATTTTTTAATTTCATTTTGTTGACTTTCAAAATCAATAACTAATTCATATATAAAAGATTAAAAGACCTAAAAGTTAAATTTTAAAAGTTAACATGATGACATTTAATTTGAGAAATGTGAAGTATTCTACAAAAAAAAAATTGAGTAAACTTATTGAAAAAAAAAACATTTTCAAAAAAAAAAAAAGGAAAATCAATATTTCCGTCCTGTAATTTTGACTCATTTCGATCTTGATCCTACTAACTTATGATTTTTTATTTTGATCCTGTAACTTTACAAAATTCATTTTTTTTTGTCCTGTCATCGGCTATTACGGGTGGCAAGACTAAAAAATCAAAAAAATTCTAAGTCAAATCTATAAATTATGATCTTGATCCGTAAGCTTTTACAAAATTCGACTTTTTAGTCATGTTATTTGTTATTGCAGGTATTTAACAGGTGACAGAACGACAATGTCGAATTTTGTAAAGTTATAAAACCAAAATAAAAAATTGTAAGTTAATAAGACCAAGATTAAAATGGGTCAAAGTTAGTGAAGAAAAGTAATAATGCATTTTCCCTAAAAAGAATACGTACTTGTTCCTTTTTCCGGCGTAAGCTGGATTAATAACTGCAAACTCCAAATTCACGTTGCACAATTGCTCCCTCGAAACCATCTTCTTTGCTTTGACATCAACCGTAATCTTTTCAATTATCGAATAAATCAAATTAACTGCATTGAATCCGCTCTCAATCGACACAAAATTGGGAGCAACAATCACCACTTTATCGCCACAATCTTCTTCCCATGCGTTGATGACGTGTAGCATGTTAAGCCCCGGCGCATCAATCCAAATCAGCCGGCTCTCGTCCACCGCGTCCCGCCGCAAAATGCCTATCCGCGGCGTTTTCCGGTGGTCGTACACCACCGGCGTTGTTCCTTTCATGATCATCTCCATTGGGCTCACTTCAATCTGCATATCTTGGAAAATGATGTATGTTTCCGTAATCGCGAAATCGTGAATGCATGGTGTTTGCTTCATGGAGAAGATTGGCAAATCTTGGCCCTTCTTTCCTTGTGAATCGATCTTAAAAAATGTTAAAAATGGAGAAAGTATGTCGCATCGGAAAGCGAACACTTCGCCCGTTACCGAATCCATTTTTGGATGCGCCGTCATCCTTGGATACGGTACATCTCCTGCCGCGCGAAAATCACGGCGGGAGAGGGTGGTGATGTCACCATCTGAAGTTACCTAATAGAAAAATAATATAAATAAATTAATTTCACGCATTTAATTATAAAAGTTTTGAACTTTGATGCTTTCTAGATTCAAATTTCACTAAAGCAATTCAACCCGTATTAAATTATTCACCCTCTGAATCTCTAACCAGAAGAGACAGTTGATAATGTAGGCCATAAATGAAGGTAGAGATATTAAACGGGTTGACCCTAACTCATTAGGGTCAGTTCTACAGGGTATTTGGCCTAAATGGTACATTATCTTACGATAAATGGGTTGTTAATAGTTAGGACTTAAATAATCCAGTCCCAGCAGTTCGCGATCCAGGACCTTAGCCCAAAATCAACTGGCCATGACCCTTTTAACATCTGGTAAAAAAAAAAAAAAAAAAAAAATTAATAATAATAATAATAGTAACACGATTTTTTATAAGTTCGAACTTTTTAGATGAGATAGAATCCTTACATTACCCTGATTTCGTAGGGCAGGTCGGATTCGCAGAGGGCAAAAAGGGAACCGCAGAGAAAGGCTAAACTAGTGTTGGCGGTTCCGAAGCCATAGAGGAGAGGGTTGTAATATCCAGTGATCATTTTCACAACAGCCATTGCGCAACGTACAACCGTTGCACATCGGCCGTTAAATGACGAAAAGGGGCTCTCAAAAAATGGGTAGCCCATGTCGCCTTCCTTTTTGTGCTTGTAAGTCTTGACGTAGCGGCTGCATAGCGTAGCTTTCCCGCCGGATATTCTAACGGAGTGGAGCATGCCGTCTCCGTCGAAGAGGTGGTAGGGCCGGCCGCGGGGGGTGAACTGAGGGTTAGGGCCGTTGCGGATGTAGGCACCGTCTAGGCAGGCCGGAAGGGAGCCCTCCGCCACCTGGCAGGCGGCGGGAGGAAGCTCGTTGACCGGAGCGAAGTTGCCGGAGAGTACGCGTGTGGGGTCGGTGGATGGAGTGAGGGGTAAGTCCATGAAATTGGATATGAAGGTATCTATTGATTTGAAGATTGTTGTGAGTAAGGGTTGTTTCTTTGGGAATGTTGGGAGGGTAGATTTGGAATTGATGATGATAGTGTGAGAGGTTTTTGTATGTTGATGATGATCATGTGATGATGAAACATTGATTGATGATTCTGGAAAATGGGCAGGAAGAAATGAGGAAGATAGAGAGTAGTACATTATTTTGCTTGTAATTTAATTTTACTCTCAATTGTAGCAATGTATAGGAACTAGATATTAGGAATAGTTTGAAGATATTTAAATTGATGCAATTGGAATTGGACTAGGAGTAGGGTTTGGGAAAAATATATTCCAAAAATATATAATTAAAGCAGTAGGAATATTGAGTTTGAGTATAAAACTTGGTTTGCCCCATGACCAACTCATAATTACAATAAATCAAAATAAATTAAAAAAAATTTCACCGTTTGATATCTACAAAATTTTGTGTTGATATTATGGTTTCTTTTACATGTAATACTACTGCAGATCATATAGTTCATGTTCATTTATTTGCAATTTCAGTTGGTTTAATGATTTTTTTTGCAGGTAATACTCACTAGAATTGCTGAACTACTTTATTTAAGGTATACTATATTATTTTCTTGATATTTGTTTCCAAACAGGATTCTTAATATCCGTAATTATGGTATATCTGATGAAGAATATCATTCCTATGTTAAATCACATGAAAATTATCGAAGGTATCATTTATAAAAAAATTGAAATCAAAAGCCCCTGATACTTTTTTTTTTAATCAGAATATCTTAATTTTTTTATGTTACATTGATTGTGTGGTTCCTTTTTTCTCTTACAAAATCACTATTTCATCCTTCCATTAATGCGCCATTTTGTTTTTCGGTCTACGAGCGTCAGATCAGCCCATGAATTAGTTTATTATCATATTTTTTTTGGAAATATCGTCAATGAAAACAACAATAGTATTATATCTTCAGAATGACAAAACACCTTAATACAAATACTTATAAAAGTTTAATATTAATTAATTTTAAAAACATAGCCGTGCAACGCACGAGTTCAATTACTAGTTTTACTCTAATTTCAGAATAAATTCGGTAATAAATGATTGTTGGAGGATAAATAATGAAGTTATTGAGGAGAAATTATTATAAGAAAGAGGGTAATTTATCAAAATAAAAGATAATAATTAATTTATTCTGTTCATTTTCCCGTAATTAATATATAATAAAGGTGAGGAAATTTTAAACTGAAAAAAAAAGATATATATACACCCAGATCATTAAGAATTAAAGTTTTCTACCTATTTTATATATAAAGAAATATATCTATCCATTTTTAATAAAAAAATCATATATGCCCAGAAAAAAGAATTATATCCACGTGATCCACATTTTTATTTCTTAAGATTTAATAAAATGATAGAATTATACCCATGTGGCCCATACATATATTTATTTTTATTATATCTTAATTTTATAAATTAACTAATTTATTATATTGTATCAAATAAAATAAATAATTAATTATTTCACATTAAAATAGTAGTAAAAAATAAATTTAACTATGTGGATCAATAATTTTTTTTAATCTTTACAAATAAAATTAAAAAAAAAATTAATAATATTTTTTACTAAACTTAATAATTTAATTTTATTGATCTTATATCCTTAATTTTAAAATTCATAATATGCATTTAAATGTAATACTTGATTAACACATATTTATAAATTTACATATATATACATATATGTATATATAAAAAAATGGATAAGATAGTGGTGAATGAGGTGTTTTTTGGATGAAAAGTGTAAAGTGAATATATATATATATATATTTTATTGGGGTGGGTATAAATTTTTTTTTTCTTTTTTAAAATTTATATATTTGCCCTCTTTTTTTTTTACACCAATCACCCTCTTATTACGACGGGGTATGCTTGTTTCACGATTATTAATTATGGCTTGGGGACTTTTGTAATCTCAAATTCTCATTTGTTTTGAGATTTAAAGTAAGAATTTTAAGATCCTATAAATTTTACCCTACTTCATCACCTAAAATTACTTTAATTTTTATTTTTTAAAATATACTTACATCATCTATTTTTTTATTCTTCCAATACATTTAAAATAATATAATAATATCACCAATCAACTTTTCCATCATCCTATCCAGCTATAAAATCCCATAATAAAATTACATTTTAATTATTCATCAAGATTTTAAAATCCAAAACCTTCAAGAGATTTTTCACGCTCAGTATAATCCTAAATCAAATATACTCTTAGGCACATTCCACAATTTACCACTCGTTTTTGGGGTCCCCGTAACGTGGAATTAATATAGCTAACACATCCACTCATCTTCTAATCAAAATGTTAGTGTTCTTGTAATTGTTGGGCATCTGAGTTGTCAGATTTATCAATTCATTCAACAATTTTGGGGTCCTAAGATGTCCATATATGATATGGGTATATCTCAGAGTAGTAAGATTCGTCGATGCATTCAACAATTTTTGGGCCATCAAATGTCCTACTCATTGTCCCCAAATAAATTAATGCTATGTGGCATTAACTTCAGCAAACAAACACGTACCTATTAACTATGAGTAAGTCTTGTATCAACCTACGTGTACGGTGCATTTAGAAAACCGTGCAACTTGTTATAATGAAAGATGCAACTTATTTATATTAAAACGTGCAACTATTTTTTCATATTAAAAATTACTCGGTGATATAGTGAATAATGCAACTTATTTATATTGAAAGATGCACTATGAGATCACGGTTCTAAAATAAATGGGGCGGGCCGAATTGAATCCGACAGATCCATTGAGGAAATGTCCTGATTTTGGTATTTTCCGGTCATTAGATGTAAAATAAGTAACAAAAATTCTCAAAGCAACAAAAAAATTAAGAATCTTGTATGAAATACAGATATTAAAAAAATAATATAAGTATATACTTTAAGTAAAATAGATCTGTCAATTTTAGTAAGTATTACTTGCAACACAAATCATTAAACCAGTACAAATTGTATAGTGAATAAATCAACATGAACTATAAGTTTGATATTATATAGTAAAGGATTATCTGACCAAATAATTAGATGCAAAATATAAACCTGCAAGGAAAATCCTGCAAAATAAAAAATCAAGCATAAAAAATAAAATAAATTTGTTTGCAAAACAAAAAATCGAACATCAGAAAGCATAAAAAATATCTTGTGAATAAGAAGAAGAAAGAGACATAAGAAAAGTAGGAAAAAAAATTGAAAGTTGTGAAATCAGAAGTACACAAAATAAGAGAATGAAATAATGCTTATAAAATTAATATTTATGAGGTTGAGATTTTTTTTTAATCTTTAGATATAGCGTTGAGATTAAATAATAGAAAAAAGAAATCGAAACTTATTGGAAAAAAGTAATCAATATATTCAAAATTATTTATTAATATTTATTCAAAAAAAAAATTCTAAATTCATTATTATTTATTAATATTTTTTCTAAACTTATTCCAAAACAAAGCAAAAAAAAATTATGCAAATTGAAAAATCGAACATCAAAAGCAAAAGAAAAAATAATCCTACAAAATAAAAAATTGAATATCAAAAGCATAAAAAATATCTTGTGAATAAGAGAAAGAAAGAGACACAAGAAAGAGGAGGACAAAAAAAATGAGAATTGTAAAACAAAACAAAAAGTAGACAAAAGAAGAGACTTATAAAATTGATATTTATGGAACTTATAACTTAGAAAGAATAACTTTCGTGTGATCGCGTCTCTATTTAACTATATCATTTCATTACGTAAAAACTATCATTTGTTATCTAAAAACAAAAACTTTTTGTTTAAAAATATAAAGCATTTTCTATCAGTGATAGTTTTTGTACATAACAATCAAAGTTTTTATGCATGAAATGATAGTTTTTTATATATCTTGATGATCTTAAAAAAAGTTCAGTGAATTGAGCTCTTGTTCACACAAAAGTTTTTGTCTATAACTTAACATATACGGTTGAGATAATTTTTTTTCAAAAGAACATGTAAATGTAGGATTGAGATTAAATTTAAAATGAAATATTTTACATATTTTTTTTCAATTTTTTTTAATATGTTATAATTTGTTAATATTTATTCCGTATATATCTATTCCAAAAATCTTTCTCATATTCCAAAGATTTGTTTCCCAAGTTTACGTTAGTGTGTGAAAATATTTTACATATTTTTTCGATTTTCTCAATCCATTATAACAATTAGGTCTCGATTTTTTATTATTTACGTTCTGTTTCGATTACTAATCATCTTAGTGTTATTTTGATGATGAAATTTTGATTCGAAAATCGAACTGGTCGAGGCCCACACTTAATATGAAATGCATACATATTATTAAGGACTATGTGTTTGTCAATTTTATGATCATAAGTTGAGTAATTATTTCATTTAATGTTATAGCAAGATAAAACTAAAAAAACGCAGAGCACTCAAGTCGAGGGGGAATTCAAGTATTTAATTTTTTTTTTTTAATTCCATACATATCTAATCAATTTTTTTTTTCATATTTCAAAATTTTATTTCCTATATATAGTTGTATTAAGAAAGAAAGATATTCCAAAGTTCTAAAGAGTTTTTTTTCTCCAACATTTGAAATTATCACAAAGATTTGTTAATATATTTTCAAAATAAATTCATTATTATCGATTACTAATCTAATTTATTTTGATAATAAATTTTGATTCGAAAATCGAACTGGTCGAAAAATTCAATGATTTCATAAATTTATTTTTTGACGGGAAAAATGCATACATATTATTAAGCACTATGTGTTTTATATATTATAAGTTGAGTAATTATTTCATTTAATGTTATAGCAAGATTGAACAATTATTTTAATAGTGAGTTAATATGGCCATTTTTTTTTTGAAAAAATCTTTAAGAATAATATTTTAGCTAATTCATATTTAATCACATAAATTTAAAAATTCATTTTTAAGTAATACTCTTTATTGAAAATCTAAAACACATTCTTTAGTAATGTTAGTGAAAAGCAGATAACAACTATGGTTTCATGTAAACTAAAAAAAAGTCGAATTCAAGTATTTAAAAATTAACATATCTATTCAAAAAAAAAAAAAAATTAGTTTAAAATGATTTCCCATATATAGATGTATTAAGAAAGAAAGATTTCCAAAGTTCTAAAAATCTCCAATCAACATTTGAAATTATCACAAAGATTTTTGTTTATTTGTCTCCTAATTTAGCAATAATATTTTTAAAATCAATGATTTCTAAACTTGGGGCGGTTTACATTTTTTAAAATCTTCAAGTAGTTGAACAATTGTTTTAATAGTGAGTAATATGATTTTTTTGAAAAAATCTTTAAGAATAAATTTTAGCTAATTCATATTTACGCAAAATTTAAAATTAGTTAAGTATTGAAAATTAACCGTGGATGTTAGTAAAAAATGCAGACAAAACCTATTTCTGAAAAAAAATATGCCTACATTTGCAAGGAAAAATTGTCATCATTATTATCTCTTGCACACTAAAATCTTCGACGGGTTGGTGCATATGAAAACCTATTTTAAAAAAATGCCTACATTTCAAGGGATTGTCCTCTACATTTATTATATTATTATATCTCTTTAATTTTATATGTTAAATTTAAATTACATCATATTATACTATAGGTACTTTCATTTTAATTAATTATTTTTTTAATTTTGTAGCTCATTAATGGTCCGTTTAGCCCGTGAACCTCTAGGGCTAGGGTTAGGTCCCAACTAATAGCGACCCGTTTATTGTGAATCGATAAGGCCCGAGATTTGTTTAAGTTCATACTTTGTAGAAAGGGTCGAACCTAATGGGTTAGGGTCATCCCGTTTAACATCTCTAGTATTACATGTAAAAGAAACCGTTAAACCAAATTTTGGTAGCAATCAAATAAATCAACTTGACTATAAGATTGATATACAGTTGAAAAAATTATTTTACCAGGTCATTAGATGTAAAATAAGAATTTGCATAACATAAATTCTCAAAGCAACAAAAAAAAAATTAAAAATCTTGTACAGAATACAGATATTAAAAAAATATCATATAAATATACTTTAAGTAAAATAAACCTATCAATTTTAGTAATATTACTTGCAATAGAAACCATTACACCCACACAAATTGAGTAGTGAATAAATCAATATGTTCTAAAGATTCTTCTTCTATTCAATAGATTTGTTTTTCAACTTAACATTAGAGTTTGTGAAAATATTCTGTTTATTTTTTCAAAGATTTTCCTCCATCTATTATAATTTTTTAATATTTATTTTAATACATATTTATTCCAAAGATTTTCCCCAATTCATTATAAATAGTTCATTCCAAAAGTTATTTCTCAATTTAATATTAGAGTTCCAAAATTTATTTCTCAATTTAATCATAGAGTTTGTGAAAATATATTATATATTCTTTTCAAAGATTTTTCTCAATCCGCTATAATTTATTAATATTTATTTCAAAAATATGTTGCTAAGATTTTTTTCCATTATTATTTGTCAATATTTATTTCAGAGATTTTTTCTATATTTTTAAAAGATTTTTTCCTCAGTTCATTATTATTTAAAATATATTTTTTTCCATAGATTCATTTCTCAATTTGGCAATAATTTTTTGCGGAAAGATCCAATGGTTTTTAAATTTGGGACGGTTGGTGGAATAAAAAGTATGCAAAAGAAAGAATGAAATAATGCTTATAAAATTAAAATTTATGGAACCTACAATTTTAATTATATAAGGTTGAAATTCTTTTTTTTTTTAATCTTGAGATGTAAAATTTAAGATGAAATATTCTACATATATTTTTCAAAGATTTTTCTCAATCCATTATAATTTATAATATTTATTTCATACATATTATTTCAAAGATTCTTCTTATATTCCAAAGATTTATTTTTCAATTTAATTTAGAGTTTTGAGAATATTCTATAATTTATAATATTTATTTCATACATGTTTATTTTTAAAGATTCGTCCTATATTCCAAAGATTTACTTTTCAATTTAACATTAGAGTTTTGAAAATATTCTGCATATTTTTTCAATAGATTTTTATCTATCCATTATAATTTTTTAATATTTTTTTCATAGATTAATTTCTCAATTTGCCAGAATATTTTTTCCAAAGATTTTTCTTCATTCATTATAATTTGTTAATATTTTTTTTCATTGATTAATTTCTCAATTTGTTAATAATTTTTTGCAGAAAAATCTAATGATTTCTAAATTTGGGGCGATTTTATTTTCTGTAATTCATCCAGCGAGGCTAATTTAATGGCAAGGAGGAGTATTTCGTACAAATTTATAGTTGATTATTATTTTTCTTTGTTGTGTTAGAATTGTGCAAGAGAGGCTTTTTCTCAAGTTTAAGCAAATTTTATGTAGTGTCTTTTTTCTCTATCGATCTATTAAGTGGTATTTGGTTGATTTATGGACTTATGTATAAATGTATCTATAGACTTGAATGAATACGAAAATTTCAACTTGAGCAAAGTCTGAAATTCGACTATCTTCTCCCTAACGCTTCAAAAAAAAAAATTGTCCCTTAATTGTAATCAAAGAAATTGTACATTATAACAGATTAATTTATGGAATTTGAATTGATGAATATAACAAAGATATATTTTTCAATTTAAATTAGAGTTTTGAAAATATTTTATAATTTATAATATTTGTTTCATACATATTTATTCCAAAGATTCTTCTTATATTCCAAATATTTATTTGTTAATTTAATATTAGAGTTTTGAAAATATTATGCATATTCTTTCCAAAGATTTTTCTCTATTCATTATAATTTGTTAATATTTTTTTTCATAGATTAATTTCTCAATTTGGCAATAATTTTTGGCGGAAAAATTCAATAGTTTCCAAATTTAGGGCGGTTTCTGTTTTTATATATATATAGATAGATTAGAGATAAGCCTGTCTATTCTAAAATTAGAGTATAATCATTTATTCTCCTCAATAATTTCATATCAAGATTCAATATTTAGGTTAAGGCTTAATATAAGTTCCCATGTTATGAATGTCTCAATTTAAATCTCAATTTTGTTTTTCGCAATTCAAGACTTGGTTTAATTTTTTGCATCAATTTAAGACACTCGAAAAAAAAATTGAATTAATTTTCAGCGTTCTTACTTCAAAATATTTTAATCAGTAGCGTTTTAATTTCTTGATTAAGAGAAATTAAAAATATTTTTTTTCCAATTTAATAGATTGCATCTCATCATTGTTTATTTTACAATTATTTTCAATAATCAATAGGAATAATATATTAGTAAGATAAAATTTTAATTTTCAAATAGGAAAAAGAAAACCATAGCAGCAGATTGGGCCTAATAGTTTCTTTCCACTTTCGCTCCACCTAATTGTAGATTTTGATGGGTCGGGGCCACCCCATTTTAAATAAGTCAATGTGTGAGAGGATTAAAAGGCTCAAAAAGGAAATCATCTTTGGATCCAAATGGCCCAATCTGTTCCAAATCATCATGTCCAGTCCACCCCCCACCTTATCTTACATACTGAATCATAGAATGACAACTCGTGTTTTATTTTGGGCGCAGGTTATTAGCACCCCCTTTTTAAGGAAATGCACCACCCAGATTAGTGCACCACTCTTGAGATTAATGTACTATCAGTGAAATGTCAAAATTACTCACCTTTTCACCAGTACTCCTTATTCTAATTTTTCTCCTGGAATGAACCGCATACACCTCCACTCAAACAGATTGGTTCAAAAAAAAAAAAAAACCCTCGAGTTCATCCATGCCACCTCCATTGCGCGCGGCCTCCGCCTCCACCTCCGCCTCCGCCGTCGCGCGGTGCTTTGCACATCGGCCACCGTCGACGCTTCACACATCCGCCACCGCCCACCGCTGACACCATATTATCGCTCCTCCTTCCACCCACTCAATGGCAAGAGGTTAGTACCACTGCTCCTTCTTCTCTTCTCACACGAGATAAATTATGAAGTTGTTAGTTTTTATTTGCCTATTTGGGCAAAGATTGAACATACCTTATTTGTTTGTCTTTTTTTAATGGATGTGCCATAATTTGTCTGAAATGAATTGAACATACCTTCTTTTTTTTTTCATTTGAGTGTATAAATACGTTTACTAATGAGAATTAAGCATATCGGTTTGATAAATGAAATTTACAGAATAGTGAATTAAATGACTTGAGTTATGCAGCAACAAGTGTAGTGGTGGGTAATGGAATATGTAGCTTTGCAGATGATGGACATCAAAAATTATGTGTTTCATTACATCTCTTTTTGTGTCTTGAAAAAAATCACCGAATGTTGTCCAAAAATTAATATATGCATAACATTTGTATGTCTTTGTTTTTTCTTCATGTGTAGAAAATAATAAAGAATTTGTTCCTTTATTACTATATAGCTCAAGAAATATTCAGAACTCAAATAACAAGAACTCTTATTTTAGAAGTAAACTTTCATCAGAACTTTATATCCAGTAAAAAAAATACTGACTTATTTTTTTACCATGTTCCTTCATCTCTTTCATGTCAGCAAAATAACCCCCACTCATCTCATCTTTAATGTCCTAATTCACATATAAATGTTGGGTATTAAGTTTAAGCTTCACAGAATGTTGCCCGTGTATATTAAGCTTCACAAAACAAAATTTTAGTTACCATATGGAGTTGAATATATATGTGAATATTCTTTTGCAAAAAGAATGTTGGGTATTGAAAAGATAGATTTTGTTTAGATTTCATAATTAGAGATTAAAGTGCCAAATTAAAAATATAGCATTTAATGACAAAATATTTGTGTATTTTTTCAGATAAGGGAGAAAGGGTTGTACCTATAGCTTCAAATAGAAGGAAAAAGATAGAGAATGAAATCAATGTTCCGTCAAAGGCTTTTAATAAAAGGAAAAGAAAAAATGTGAATGTAGCTAGTGCATAAATGGAATGAAGATGTGGATGAAGCGAGACAACGGGGTCATGTTCCCGTTCAATTAGGAGACGAGGCAAAACTACTACCAAAAGAAGGGCAGAGTCGGGGGTAGGCGCACGCAAAGTTGATTTGGATTGCTGGTTTCTATTACTTTTTTTTTTACTTTCGAAAACATTGTGATGAATTTTTATAGTTTTTGTGGATTGTGATGGATTTATTATTGATGCACTCTGATGGATTGTTGATGTATTGTGATGGATTGTGATGGATTTATTGAGATTTTGTGTATTGTTAATGCATTGTGATGGATTTATTGAGATTTTGTGTATTGTTGATGCATTGTGATGGATTTTTTCGAAATTATATAGGTTTTCAGAAAATAATTTAGAAAAAGCATATATATTTTGAAAATATATGCTGAAACTTTGTAATATTTTTGAAACTTTAAGCCGAAATTTGATTACAGTATATTACCTTGAAAAATTCGGTGACAATTTTCGAAAATATACATAAATGTCGCCAAAATATTATGAAACTTTTAAATATTTTCAAGAAATTTTGCCGATATTATCTTCATAGTAACTTCCTTGAATATTTTGAAAAATAATTTAAAAAAAGCATATATATTTCGAAAATATATGACGAAACATTGTAATATTTTCGAAACTTTATGCCAAAAGTGTATTACAGTAGGTTACCTTGAAAAGTTCGGTGACAATTTTCGATATTAACTTAAAACTTCAAAATGAGTTACCGAAATATTTCTCCATTTTCGAATTGTATTTTTGAAAAAACCTCAAAGTTTCGAAAATAGTCTCCGAAATTACTTATAAATTTCGGTGAACCAGGTCCGAAAATTTCAAATTTTCGTGACAAGGAAGTAAACGCCTGAAACCATAAAAGTGAACCTATTGTCCTACCTAGACGATATATTTGTCCAGAATACAATCACATTCATAAAAGAACACATATAAATAACAAACAATGCAATATGGGGTTGCAATCTAACCTAATTTTAAACTTGAAAAATATAAATTTACATATGTATATTGGGTATGAGGAGGGTCTACCATTCTTACAATGACGATCACAAACAGACAAATTTCACTAGAATAAACTAACGTTTTTCACTAGAATGTGTTCTCGAACGATTTTTTTTTTCTACAGGATGTGAACGTGAAGTGAAGACTGTTAAGTTCTTAGGGGTGTAGAAGACTGTCCAATTCTTGGGGGAGTATGTAATCATGTGGCAGAAAGGAAAAAGGTTAATTATGTCATTTTATATATATATCAACATAATAATATTGACATGGTGGTGCATTTCCTAAAAAAGGGGGTGCTAATAACGTGCGCCTTTATTTTGAGTGGCTCGCCCACAGCTCCAAGACCCAAGTTTCAATTACTTTTAAGTTCAAAATATTTTAATAATTACTTGAGGTACAAAATAGGCTTCAAAAAATATTTTCAGACAAAACGAATTGGCCATCAATCAGCCGTCCTTTTCTTCTTTCATTCTTCCGTTCTCACTCTTCTCTATCTTTCTTTTTTCATTTTCCTCCCTTTCATTTTCAAAAACATGAAATTGTTTGTGTGAAGAAACACAGAATTCATGTTAAACATACTTTCAAAAATTACACATCCAAAAAAAATCAATAAAAATATAAAAATATTACAATTTGAAAAATTCATATAGTTGGAAAATTGCATAAATTTACATGTCTTGTTCTAAAATTCTCAAAATTTACATATTTGCATCTTTATTCGACATGCACATATGCATAACATAAGATGAATGTATGCATAAAATTCATGCACATGTTCATCAAATTGATGAACATATGCATCTCCAGTCAGTGACTCGAAGCGTGACTCGATTGACTCAACTGTTTTCAATCCAACACGTGCGTATTTCCGATCAATTTTTCAATTTCCAGTAATTTTGGGATTGAAATAAAATGTTATTTTATAAACTGGAACCGAATAAACAAATAACACTTTAGGGCTTTTTGCAAAAAATGTAAAATTGTAGGATATGAATATGATTTTGTATTTTTCAAAAGTCAAACATGTTTGGCCGGCCAAAAATCTATATCTATATTATTATTATTATATATATAAAAGTAGAAGTAAAAAGAGAGAAAAAGTGATACTTATTGGAGCAAGTGAAGTCAACTTGTTATGTGATGCAATAGTGAATCTCACTCTCCACTAAAGAGAGTGATTTAAGTTTACCAATTCAATTTTTATGATTTTATTTTTTATTTTGCACTACTTATTTCATATTTCAATAATAATTTTACTTTTAACACACAACATAGTTAATTGTTAAAATTTACATATATATATATTACATATTTAAAAATAAAATTTATATCTAAAATAATTATTTTATTATATTTAAAGTATTTTATTTATTTTAATTATATAAGTTGAATTTAAATAATTTTGTTTTAGATTATATAAGTTTTTTTTTAATATTAGCACTATCATTTTATACATTTAATATTTATGGTGAATTAGTATATAACTAAAAGACATACGATTAATTAAATAATTATTACACCATATATATATATATATATTATATATTAATGAAAATTAGTAGTGAAAGAAATCAATATAGATTAATGAGTATGTGAACAAAATAAATTTAATTTTCAACTTTTATTACAATTTATTTTATTATAATCTCATATTTAAAAATTAATAATATTCAAATTTGTGCATCGCACGGGAGAATTACTAATTTATTTGATAATTACTCAAACTACAAATTTTTTTGGGACAAAGTCTAGTATGAAAATTTGCATACATGAAAAACCTTTTATTTACAAACAAATTCTATATATAGCCCGAATAGATCATAATTTAAGGCGATTTTATAGTTTTTCATACATAAAATTTTTCACACTATACCTACTCTTCTTTTGGTAAGAATTAAGAAATGTCAAGATAATAATTTTTTTGTTGTTTCTTAAAGTTAACGATGTCAGATCTTGTTTGTCAATAATCGGTGTTTAGAATTGTGCCACGTGTCGTTCGAACTATGTAAATCTTGTTTGCTACTCTTTGTTTGTCTTTAAAATATTATTCTTAAATTTTTTATTTATTATATTGTACAATTTACTATGTTACCCTATATACTTAAATATAATTAAAATTAAAGTTAAATGTACTTTTAATTAATTCATAAATTAATTATTCAGATCAATAGTGATATATTTGTTCTTATAGACACCAGGACACTCTCTCAACTCAAAGCCACCATTGTCAATTTTGCACCAACAGACTATCTTGACACAAAACCAACCTCTTGCTCATCTATTATTAAATTTGGGAAAATTCTCCTCTCTCGACTCAAATTCGCCATTTTCACCACTCACCAACTACTAAGACAAAAGTTAAACATAGAACTCGTATAGATATCATCAGAATCCGGTGATCGATCGCTGGGAAATTGAAATCACGAAGCCTGATGCTAAACTGAATTTCAATGCCTTCGAATCCGCCAAAATATAAAAAATCTCCCAATTTGAGTACCAATTCACCCAAATTAACCGTGAATGTCAAACGAAAATAGATGATACTCGAGAAGCAGAAATTGAATCGAGGCCCATTTTGAACTCCAAATTGAAAATAGATAGTATCCAATGTCGTTGAAAATTGAACCAAAGAATCGTTGTGGAAAAAGTAAAAAGCCTTTCAAAGAGGATAATATTTGAGATGAAGCAGTCAGCCAATAACGGTGCAAATGGTGCCTCTCGTAAGTGTCGGAACATCAATTCTTTTTAGAGAGGGAGAGTAATTGTTTCCTCTTGCAAGTCAAATGGTGGGAGTGAGAAAATACTTCAGTGGAAAGAGTAAAGTGGCTGTGAGTTTTTTTTTTTTTTTTTTGCTGGGTTGTTTATTAAATAAAATGGAGATTTGGCTCAATTTGATACATAGATTATAATGAATGGTCAAGATGTGTGAAATTGAGGCAATGGAGGAAAAAATTAATGGAGCGGATTTGCTCCTTTGTTTTTTGGTCGAGGAAGAAAGTGTTGAAAGGGATGATTAATGAATAAATTTTTAAAAATTTAGTTGAATTATATAAGGATAAATTTGTAAATTGATAATAATATTTTTTTAATTATTTAATTTGTTATAGCAGTACGACAATACGACACAAATCGATAGATAGTACGATGTAAAATGATGGTTAGTACGACGCTTAGTACAACAGGTAGCAGGTCATTAAATTTAAGCCTTTAGATTTTAAATCTAATGGCTCAAATTAATTGACTATTGACAGTCAGTACGACACCCTAACTGATGTAAGAAACACCCTTCTTTTTCCCTCTAAAGAATAAGGCCATTATTAAGTTGGGTGGGAGCAGCCCAAGTAATTATGGCCCAGTCTTCTTTAAATAAAAATGACCCGGTTGGGGATTGGGCCCAAATAACCTACAGGCTAAGCCCACCTAATATTTGTAAAAAAAAAATTGTTAAATACCTAATTCTTGTAAACTTAGGATTTTTTTTTCTTTCGAAAAAGTCTTCAAAACCTTTCATTCGGAAACGATATAAAGCCGGAGACAAATATTATAAGTGTCCACTGCATCAAAACATAAAAGCTGAAATTATACCAACAGATTCAATTATTATAATTTCTTTAAAAAATCCACAACTTCTGTTTTGACCAATAATGTGCCCATTAATGGGCTCTACCATTAAAGCAAAGTATTAAATCAATCATATTCACTATACATCATTATTATTATTGTTGGTAAGAATTGAGTGTTTATGGCGTGGAGATTGCTTCAAGATCGACTACCTACCAAGGCGAATTTGATTTAAGAGGAACATCTTACCCAATCCGAGCGACCAATTACGGGTCGTTTCTTTGTAATGCCTCGGAATCACCGCACATCTATTCCTAGAATGAGGCAAATTTTCAGTTATTATCAATGACGCATCTTTATAAATGGTTGGGTATACATTCAATTTGTCATAATCAAGTCAATATGCACTTCAAATCATTTATGGGTATGCTAGATGGAAAAAATGGTAGATTGGTTGCAATTGGATTGGGGATTTGCATTGTGTGGGTCATTTGAAAAAACAGAAACAAGGTAGTGTTCGAAGGAAAAAATGCGGATTCGAAAATTTTTAGTTGAGGAAATCAAAGGCAGGCTTTGAAGTTGGATAATTGCTAGAACTTCCTTTTGTTGTAATGTGAATTATAAAAATTGGCTAGAAAATCCGAGACAGGTGTTAGATTGTTAGGAATTGATCATTATACTTGCTGTATTCCAGCAAAATACTGTAATTTCTCTATACTAGGTAGCCCCTGTACCTATTTTTTAATAATAATAATAGTGTACGATGAACATAATGCATATAATATCTTCCCATATATTAATCTCACACTTTTAATTTTAACAATTTATATTGTATTATTAATTAATTAATTTTAAATAAAAATTTGTATGAGATAATTTCAGTAATCTTTATAAAATAATAATTTTTTTATATGTGGATAGTAATACTTTATTTTTTTTAAAGCATCACTTTTGAAATCGTAGACGTGTTACGTAGTAAGTTCATCTCCCATGCAAGAGTACGAAATGATGTTAATAAATTTGTAGAAATTAATATCACCTCTTTTTTAAAAGCCATGTGAGTTTTAGTTAGTGATAAGAAATGATATCATCATTCATTTGTTTTTTGTGTTTCATTCTATATTATATTTTATATTGTGATGTGAAAAGTAAAAAATTATACAATAGACCATTATAATTCTTAAAAATTCAGAAAATGAAAAATAGCAAAAGCAACCCGCTGTCATATGAAATTATGAATCACGATATGGGAAAAGTATTATTTAATTTTCATATGTTGTGTTTGTTTAATCAATGCAAACATAATATACAAAATCACATCATATATTTATGACAAATCCCGTAAAAACATATGATAGTTGTATAATAGGTACACCTTCCGACACACTTGTCAACTTCATACCATGTGGTATTTGTTTATGTCCTAGAGGAAATTGAAAAAAAAAGCAAAAAAAAAAGCGTCAGCATATATACTCCGTAGATATTTTTTTGAAAACCATTTTGATCAATTAAAATTAAGATCTTGTAATAAACAATTCCATCACTAATTTTTTTATAAAAAAAAAAAAAAAAAAAAAGAGAATTCCGTCAACACAAGTTAGACATGGTTCCCAGTATCTGATTTATGTTAAAAAACATCTTTAATTATAAGATGGTATAAAAAATGGTAAAAAAAAAAAAAAAATTCATGTTAAGACAAGTAATTAAAACATGACACATTCTGTTGGTTTGTTTACATCTTTATTATCATATTTTAAGTCACGCCACCATAGTGTGAGACATTAGACGGTACCACTTTAGTATTTAAGTTATATATATATTTTTAATATAATTAAATTGAAGCCTCGTAAATTAAAAAAAAATCACACAAGTAAATAGGACCCGTGCACCTTGTGATGTGATATTTTTTTATGATAAGATAAATACCAATTGAACATGATTTCCTTTGTATTAATATCTCTGAGTAACATCTTAGGTGAATATTTCATATGCACCAATTGCGCACCAACTAGCATTTATATATTTTTTAACGTAAATAATTTGTATTAATATTTTTAATACAACAATACATACAACTAATTTTTATCGATAAAATCTTGTATGCACCACTATACCTTCTCATATTTATCTAATATCTAAACCACAAATATTCATTACTGTTGAAGGTAATATATTGAGAGAAATTAAATAAAATGAATTAATTTCGCACCTCTCTACAAGTTCAGAATTATTACTTTCTCTTTTTTGTCTAGCATCTAAACCACAAATATTCATTACCTTCTCATTTTTGTCTAATATCTAAACCACAAATATTCATTAATTGTATGAAAACTACTAGAGGTCATTTTGAGCGACGAACAATCCATGAAAGCCATAGGGCACCCTACTAGGCAATCTAACTTTAGCAACAATATCAAGAGTTGTAGATTTGGCATTCATAACTAAAAACCATGATTCCTCATTTTTCTCATCCTGCACATAACTTACTACATACCCATCGTCCTCCGCCGCCGCCGGATTGTGAGGCTCACGTGACACAAAGTAAGGTTCACCGCCGTAACATCCTGCCCCGTATATCCGTTTACCCACCGTGTAGCCGTCGCAGTCCGCTGTGACTCTTGACACGTCAAGCTTCACCACCCCTGTTGCCTTCGGGATTTCATCTATCACTGCTGCATATACATATCTAAATAATAATAAAAAGGAAGGATGAGTTTTTAATTCTTTTAATTTGCTCGATTTTTTTTTTTAGAATACAATTCACTTTTTCAAATTGAATTTCGTCATGTTAATTTTTGTTTTAAATTTTTTTTTGTCTTTGACGTGCTACACCCAGCTGTGAGTTTTATCTATGCTACCCCGCAGGACACTGTCTTTCAATGCTTTAATATATTGTATTGTGCAATAAATTAAAATATATGTAAAACACATTAGAACAGTGTTGTGTCAAATTTTAAGTTGACGCAACTTTTTTCCTAATTTTTATGTATTTTTTAATTTCATTTTGTTGACTTTCAAAATCAATAACTAATTCATATATAAAAGATTAAAAGACCTAAAAGTTAAATTTTAAAAGTTAACATGATGACATTTAATTTGAGAAATGTGAAGTATTCTACAAAAAAAAAAATTGAGTAAACTTATTGAAAAAAAAAACATTTTCAAAAAAAAAAAAAAAAGGAAAATCAATCTTTCCGTCCTGTAATTTTGACTCATTTCGATCTTGATCCTACTAACTTATGATTTTTTATTTTGATCATGTAACTTTACAAAATTCATTTTTTTTTGTCCTGTCATCGGCTATTACGGGTGGCAAGACTAAAAAATCAAAAAAATTCTAAGTCAAATCTATAAATTATGATCTTGATCATGTAACTTTACAAAATTCGACTTTTTAGTCATGTTATTTGTTATTGCAGGTATTTAACAGGTGACAGAACGACAATGTCGAATTTTGTAAAGTTATAAAACCAAAATAAAAAATTGTAAGTTAATAAGACCAAGATTAAAATGGGTCAAAGTTAGTGAAGAAAAGTAATAATGCATTTTCCCTAAAAAGAATACGTACTTGTTCCTTTTTCCGGCGTAAGCTGGATTAATAACTGCAAACTCCAAATTCACGTTGCACAATTGCTCCCTCGAAACCATCTTCTTTGCTTTGACATCAACCGTAATCTTTTCAATTATCGAATAAATCAAATTAACTGCATTGAATCCGCTCTCAATCGACACAAAATTGGGAGCAACAATCACCACTTTATCGCCACAATCTTCTTCCCATGCGTTGATGACGTGTAGCATGTTAAGCCCCGGCGCATCAATCCAAATCAGCCGGCTCTCGTCCACCGCGTCCCGCCGCAAAATGCCTATCCGCGGCGTTTTCGGTGGTCGACACCACCGGCGTTGTTCCTTTCATGATCATCTCCATTGGGCTCACTTCAATCTGCATATCTTGGAAAATGATGTATGTTTCCGTAATCGCGAAATCGTGAATGCATGGTGTTTGCTTCATGGAGAAGATTGGCAAATCTTGGCCCTTCTTTCCTTGTGAATCGATCTTAAAAAATGTTAAAAATGGAGAAAGTATGTCGCATCGGAAAGCGAACACTTCGCCCGTTATCGAATCCGCGGATGCGCCGTCATCCTTGGATACGGTACATCTCTGCCAAAAAAAATCACGGGGGAGAGGGTGGTGATGTCACCATCTGGAAGTTACCTAATAGAAAAATAATATAAATAAATTAATTTCACGATTTAATTATAAAAGTTTTTGAACTTTGATGCTTTCTAGATTCAAATTTCACTAAAGCAATTCAACCCGTATTAAATTATTCACCCTCTGAATCTCTAACCAGAAGAGACAGTTGATAATGTAGGCCATAAATGAAGGTAGAGATATTAAACGGGTTGACCCTAACTCATTAGGGTCAGTTCTACAGGGTATTTGGCCTAAATGGTACATTATCTTCACGATAAATGGGTTGTTAATAGTTAGGACTTAAATAATCCGCCCCAAAGCGATTCGCGATCCAGGACCTTAGCCCAAAATCAACTGGCCATGACCCTTTTAACATCTGGTAAAAAAAAAAAAAAAAAAAATAATAATAGTAACACGATTTTTTATAAGTTCGAACTTTTTAGATGAGATAGAATCCTTACATTACCCTGATTTCGTAGGGCAGGTCGGATTCGCAGAGGGCAAAAAGGGAACCGCAGAGAAAGGCTAAACTAGTGTTGGCGGTTCCGAAGCCATAGAGGAGAGGATTGTAATATCCAGTGATCATTTCTAATGACCATTCATAGCGAACGATAATTGCACATCGGCCGTTAAATGACGAAAAGGGGCTCTCAAAAATGGGTAGCCCATGTCGCCTTCCTTTTGTGCTTGTAAGTCTTGACGAAGCGGCCATGATAAGCGAAGCTTTCCGCCGGATATTCTAACGGAGTGGAGCATGCCGTCTCCGTCGAAGAGGTGGTAGGGCCGGCCGCGGGGGTGAACCGAGGGTTAGGGCCGTTCGCGGATGTAGGCACCGCTTCTAGGCAGGCCCGGAAGGAGCCCTCCGCCACTGGGCAAAGGCGGAGGAAGCTCGTTGACCGGAGCGGTTGCCGGAGAGTACGCGTGTGGGGTCGGTGGATGGAGTGAGGGTAAGTCCATGAAATGGATATGAAGGTATCTATTGATTTGAAGATTGTTGTGAGTAAGGGTTGTTTTTTTGGGAATGTTGGGAGGGTAGATTTGGAATTGATGATGATAGTGTGAGAGGTTTTTGTATGTTGATGATGATCATGTGATGATGAAACATTGATTGATGATTCTGGAAAATGGGCAGGAAGAAATGAGGAAGATAGAGAGTAGTACATTATTTTGCTTGTAATTTAATTTTACTCTCAATTGTAGCAATGTATAGGAACTAGATATTAGGAATAGTTTGAAGATATTTAAATTGATGCAATTGGAATTGGACTAGGAGTAGGGTTTGGGAAAAATATATTCCAAAAATATATAATTAAAGCAGTAGGAATATTGAGTTTGAGTATAAAACTTGGTTTGCCCCATGACCAACTCATAATTACAATAAATCAAAATAAATTAAAAAAAATTTCACCGTTTGATATCTACAAAATTTTGTGTTGATATTATGGTTTCTTTTACATGTAATACTACTGCAGATCATATAGTTCATGTTCATTTATTTGCAATTTCAGTTGGTTTAATGATTTTTTTTACAGGTAATACTCACTAGAATTGCTGAACTACTTTATTTAAGGTATAATATATTATTTTCTTGATATTTGTTTCCAAACAGGATTCTTAATATCCGCAATTATGGTATATCTGATGAAGAATGTCATTCCTATGTTAAATCACATGAAAATTATCGAAGGTATCATTTATAAAAAAATTGAAATCAAAAGCCCCTGATACTTTTTTTTTAATCAGAATATCTTAATTTTTTTATGTTACATTGATTGTGTGGTTCCTTTTTTCTCTTACAAAATCACTATTTCATCCTTCCATTAATGCGCCATTTTGTTTTTTCGGTCTCGAAAGCGTCGAATCGGCCCATGAATTAGTTTATTATCATTTTTTTTTGGAAATATAAATCAATGAAAACAACAATAGTATTATATCTTGAATGACAAAAACACCTTAATACAAATACTTATAAAAGTTTAATATTAATTAATTTTAAAAAAACATAGCGCATTAACGCATTTGAGTTCAATTACTAGTTTTACTCTAATTTCAGAATAAATTCGGTAATAAATGATTGTTGGAGGATAAATAATGAAGTTATTGAGGAGAAATTATTATAAGAAAGAGGGTAATTTATCAAAATAAAAGATAATAATTAATTTATTCTGTTCATTTTCCCGTAATTAATATATAATAAAGGTGAGGAAATTTTAAACTGAAAAAAAAAAGATATATATACACCCAGATCATTAAGAATTAAAGTTTTCTACCTATTTTATATATAAAGAAATATATCTATCCATTTTTAATAAAAAAATCATATATGCCCAGAAAAAAGAATTATATCCACGTGATCCACACTTTTATTTCTTAAGATTTAATAAAATGATAGAATTATACCCATGTGGCCCATACATATATTTATTTTTATTATATCTTAATTTTATAAATTAACTAATTTATTATATTGTATCAAATAAAATAAATAATTAATTATTTCACATTAAAATAGTAGTAAAAAATAAATTTAACTATGTGGATCAATAATTTTTTTTAATCTTTACAAATAAAATTAAAAAAAAAATTAATAATAATTTTTACTAAACTTAATAATTTAATTTTATTGATCTTATATCCTTAATTTTAAAATTCATAATATGCATTTAAATGTAATACTTGATTAACACATATTTATAAATTTACATATATATACATATATGTATATATAAAAAAATGGATAGGGTAGTGGTGAATGAGGGTGTTTTTGGATGAAAAGTGTAAAGTGAATATATATATATATATATATTTTATTGGGGTGGGTATAAATCTTTTTTTTTTCTTTTTTAAAATTGAGTATATTTGCCCCTCTTTTCTTTTACACCAATCACCCTCTTATTCTGACAGGGTATGCTTGTTTCACGATTATTCCGGCCAAACTTGGGACTTTGCAATCTCAAATTTTCATTTGTTTTGAGATTTAAAGTAAGAATTTTAAGATCCTATAAATTTTACCCTACTTCATCACCTAAAATTACTTTAATTTTTATTTTTTAAAATATACTTACATCATCTATTTTTTTATTCTTCCAATACATTTAAAATAATATAATAATATCACCAATCAACTTTTCCATCATCCTATCCAGCTATAAAATCCCATAATAAAATTACATTTTAATTATTCATCAAGATTTTAAAATCCAAAAACTTCAAGAGATTTTTCACGCTCAGTATAATCCTAAATCAAATATACTCTTAGGCACATTCCACAATTTACCACTCGTTTTTGGGGTCCCCGTAACGTGGAATTAATATAGCTAACACATCCACTCATCTTCTAATCAAAATGTTAGTGTTCTTGTAATTGTTGGGCATCTGAGTTGTCAGATTTATCAATTCATTCAACAATTTTGGGGTCCTAAGATGTCCATATATGATATGGGTATATCTCAGAGTAGTAAGATTCGTCGATGCATTCAACAATTTTTGGGCCATCAAATGTCCTACTCATTGTCCCCAAATAAATTAATGCTATGTGGCATTAACTTCAGCAAACAAACACGTGCCTATTAACTATGAGTAAGTCTTGTATCAACCTACGTGTACGGTGCATTTTAAAAACCCAAGAATTTGTTATAATGAAAAGATTTAAATTTATTTATATTAAAAGCGAACTATTTTTTTTTTTCATATTAAAAATTACTCGGTGATATAGTGAATAATGCAACTTATTTATATTGAAAGATGCACTATGAGATCACGGTTCTAAAATAAATGGGGCGGGCCGAATTGAAGCCGACAGATCCATTGAGGAAATGTCCTGATTTTGGTATTTTCCGGTCATTAGATGTAAAATAAGTAACAAAAATTCTCAAAGCAACAAAAAAATTAAGAATCTTGTATGAAATACAGATATTAAAAAAATAATGTAAGTATATACTTTTAAGTAAAATAGATCTCATCAATTTTAGTAAGTATTACTTTAAACACAAATCATTAAACCAAAGACAAATTGTATAGTGAATAAATCAACATGAACTATAAGTTTGATATTATATAGTAAAGGATTATATCGACCAAATAATTAGATGCAAAATATAAACCTGCAAGGAAAAATCCGCAAAATAAAAAAAATCAAGCATAAAAATAAAATAAATTTGTTTGCAAAACAAAAAATCGAACATCAGAAAGCATAAAAAATATCTTGTGAATAAGAAGAAGAAAGAGACACAAGAAAGGTAGGAAAAAAAATTGAAAGTTGTGAAATCAGAAGTACACAAAATAAGAGAATGAAATAATGCTTATAAAATTAATATTTATGAGGTTGAGATTTTTTTTAATCTTTAGATATAGCGTTGAGATTAAATAATAGAAAAAAGAAATCGAAACTTATTGAAAAAAAGAAATCAATATATTCAAAATTATTTATTAATATTTATTCAAAAAAAAAAATTATAAATTCATTATTATTTATTAATATTTTTTCTAAACTTATTCCAAAACAAAGCAAAAAAAAATTATGCAAATTGAAAAATCGAACATCAAAAGCAAAAGAAAAAAAAATCCTACAAAATAAAAAATTGAATATCAAAAGCATAAAAATTATCTTGTGAATAAGAGAAAGAAAGAGACACAAGAAAGAGGAGGACAAAAAAAATGAGAATTGTAAAACAAAACAAAAAGTAGACAAAAGAAGAGACTTATAAAATTGATATTTATGGAACTTATAACTTAGAGTAACACTCATGTGATCAGGTCTACACATGAACTATATCACTGTTACGTAAAAAAACTATCACTGTTATGCACAAAAACTTTCACTGTTTAAAAATATAAAACATTTTCTATCAGTGATAGTTTTTGTACATAACAATCAAAGTTTTTATGCATTCAGTGATAGTTTTTATATATAACAGTGATACTTAAAAAATCGAGTTCACCGTGAACTCGGGTTCACACAAGTTTTTGTCTATAACTTAACATATACGGTTGAGAATTTTTTTTTTCAAAAGAACATGTAAATGTAGGATTGAGATTAAATTTAAAATGAAATATTTTACATATTTTTTTTCAATTTTTTTTAATATGTTATAATTTGTTAATATTTATTCCGTATATATCTATTCCAAAAATCTTTCTCATATTCCAAAGATTTGTTTCCCAAGTTTACGTTAGTGTGTGAAAATATTTTACATATTTTTTCGATTTTCTCAATCCATTATAACAATTAGGTCTCGATTTTTTATTATTTACGTTCTGTTTCGATTACTAATCATCTTAGTGTTATTTTGATGATGAAATTTTGATTCGAAAATCGAACTGGTCGAGGCCCACACTTAATATGAAATGCATACATATTATTAAGGACTATGTGTTTGTCAATTTTATGATCATAAGTTGAGTAATTATTTCATTTAATGTTATAGCAAGATAAAACTAAAAAAACGCAGAGCACTCAAGTCGAGGGGGAATTCAAGTATTTAATTTTTTTTTTTTAATTCCATACATATCTATTCAATTTTTTTTTTTATATTTCAAAAATTTATTTCCCATATATAGATGTATTAAGAAAGAAAGATATTCCAAAGTTCTAAAGATTTTTCTCTCCAACATTTGAAATTATCACAAAGATTTGTTAATATATTTTCCAAATATTCGTCTCCTAATTTAGCAATAAATTTTGGCGGAAAAATTCAATGATTTCTAAATTTGGGGCGGTTTCTGCTTTTATATATATGCGATGCACGGTTGTAGTTGAACAATTATTTTAATAGTGAGTAATATGATTTTTGAAAAAATCTTTAAGAATAATATTTTAGCTAATTCATATTTAATACGCAAATTTAAAATTCGTTAAGTATTGAAAATCTCGAAACACGTCGTAATGTTAGTGAAAACAGATAACAACTATGGTTTCATGAAAAAAACGTAGTGTTAAAATAACCTAAGTTTAAAATGACTACAGATTCCGAAAGATTTCTCTGAAAATCACCTTTTTTGTTTATTTGACTGTTATTATCATCACCGTCGCACACTAAAATCTTCAAGTCCTTGCAGTTGGTGACTCTCGAAACTGGCACGTAGAATTAACCGTGACTGAAAACCTATTTCTTAAAAATATGCCTACATTTGCAAGGGATTGTCATTGGCTCTTGTTTATCGACATTGCATATGAGACAATTAACGGAAACTGTCTCCTCTACATTTATTATATTATTATATCTCTTTAATTTTATATGTTAAATTTAAATTACATCATATTATACTATAGGTACTTTCATTTTAATTAATTATTTTTTTAATTTTGTAGCTCATTAATGGTCCGTTTAGCCCGTGAACCTCTAGGGCTAGGGTTAGGTCCCAACTAATAGCGACCCGTTTATTGTGAATCGATAAGGCCCGAGACTGTTTAAGCCCGCGGCCCTGTAGGGCTGACCCTAATGGGTTAGGGTCATCCCGTTTAACATCTCTAGTAATACATGTAAAAGAAACCGTTAAACCAAATTTTGGTAGCAATCAAATAAATCAACTTGACTATAAGATTGATATACAGTTGAAAAAATTATTTTACCAGGTCATTAGATGTAAAATAAGAATTTGCATAACATAAATTCTCAAAGCAACAAAAAAAAAAAAAAAAATCTTGTACAGAATACAGATATTAAAAAAATATCATATAAATATACTTTAAGTAAAATAAACCTATCAATTTTAGTAATATTACTTGCAATAGAAACCATTACACCCACACAAATTGCGTAGTGAATAAATCAATATGTTCTAAAGATTCTTCTTCTATTCAATAGATTTGTTTTTCAACTTAACATTAGAGTTTGTGAAAATATTCTGTTTATTTTTTCAAAGATTTTCCTCCATCTATTATAATTTTTTAATATTTATTTTAATACATATTTATTCCAAAGATTTTCCCCAATTCATTATAAATAGTTCATTCCAAAAGTTATTTCTCAATTTAATATTAGAGTTCCAAAATTTATTTCTCAATTTAATCATAGAGTTTGTGAAAATATATTATATATTCTTTTCAAAGATTTTTCTCAATCCGCTATAATTTATTAATATTTATTTCAAAAATATGTTGCTAAGATTTTTTTCCATTATTATTTGTCAATATTTATTTCAGAGATTTTTTCTATATTTTTAAAAGATTTTTTCCTCAGTTCATTATTATTTAAAATATATTTTTTTTCCATAGATTCATTTCTCAATTTGGCAATAATTTTTTGCGGAAAGATCCAATGGTTTTTAAATTTGGGACGGTTGGTGGAATAAAAAGTATGCAAAAGAAAGAATGAAATAATGCTTATAAAATTAAAATTTATGGAACCTACAATTTTAATTATATAAGGTTGAAATTCTTTTTTTTTTTTAATCTTGAGATGTAAAATTTAAGATGAAATATTCTACATATATTTTTCAAAGATTTTTCTCAATCCATTATAATTTATAATATTTATTTCATACATATTATTTCAAAGATTCTTCTTATATTCCAAAGATTTATTTTTCAATTTAATTTAGAGTTTTGAGAATATTCTATAATTTATAATATTTATTTCATACATGTTTATTTTTAAAGATTCGTCCTATACTCCAAAGATTTACTTTTCAATTTAACATTAGAGTTTTGAAAATATTCTGCATATTTTTTATTATAATTTTTTAATATTTTTTTCATAGATTAATTTCTCAATTTGCCAGAATATTTTTTCCAAAGATTTTTCTTCATTCATTATAATTTGTTAATATTTTTTTTCATTGATTAATTTCTCAATTTGTTAATAATTTTTTGCAGAAAAATCTAATGATTTCTAAATTTGGGGCGATTTTATTTTCTGTAATTCATCCAGCGAGGCTAATTTAATGGCAAGGAGGAGTATTTCGTACAAATTTATAGTTGATTATTATTTTTCTTTGTTGTGTTAGAATTGTGCAAGAGAGGCTTTTTCTCAAGTTTAAGCAAATTTTATGTAGTGTCTTTTTTCTCTATCGATCTATTAAGTGGTATTTGGTTGATTTATGGACTTATGTATAAATGTATCTATAGACTTAAATGAATACGAAAATCTCAACTTGAGCAAAGTCTGAAATTCGACTATCTTCTCCCTAACGCTTCAAAAAAAAAAATTGTCCCTTAATTGTAATCAAAGAAATTGTACTATATAACATATTAATTTATGGAATTTGAATTGATGAATATAACAAAGATATGTTTTTCAATTTAAATTAGAGTTTTGAAAATATTTTATAATTTATAATATTTATTTCATACATATTTATTCCAAAGATTCTTCTTATATTCCAAATATTTATTTGTTAATTTAATATTAGAGTTTTGAAAATATTATACATATTCTTTTCAAAGATTTTTCTCTATCCATTATAATTTGTTAATATTTTTTTTTCATAGATTAATTTCTCAATTTGGCAATAATTTTTGGCGGGAAAATTCAATAGTTTCTAAATTTAAGGCGGTTTCTGCTTTTATATATATATAGATAGATTAGAGATAAGCCTGTTTATTCTAAAATTAGGGTATAATCATTTATTCTCCTCAATAATTTCATATCAAGATTCAATATTTAGGTTAAGGCTTAATATAAGTTCCCATGTTATGAATGTCTCAATTTAAATCTCAATTTTGTTTTTCGCAATTCAAGACTTGGTTTAATTTTTTGCATCAATTTAAGACACTCGAAAAAAAAATTGAATTAATTTTCAGCGTTCTTACTTCAAAATATTTTAATCAGTAGCGTTTTAATTTCTTGATTAAGAGAAATTAAAAATATTTTTTTTCCAATTTAATAGATTGCATCTCATCATTGTTTATTTTACAATTATTTTCAATAATCAATAGGAATAATATATTAGTAAGATAAAATTTTAATTTTCAAATAGGAAAAAGAAAACCATAGCAGCAGATTGGGCGTAATAGTTTCTTTCCACTTTCGCTCCACCTAATTGTAGATTTTGATGGGTCGGGGCCACCCCATTTTAAATAAGTCAATGTGTGAGAGGATTAAAAGGCTCAAAAAGGAAATCATCTTTGGATCCAAATGGCCCAATCTGTTCCAAATCATCATGTCCAGTCCACCCACCTTATCTTACATACTGAATCATAGAATGACAACTCGTGTTTTATTTTGGGCGCAGGTTATTAGCACCCCCTTTTTAAGGAAATGCACCACCCAGATTAGTGCACCACTCTTGAGATTAATGTACTATCAGTGAAATGTCAAAATTACTCACCTTTTCACCAGTACTCCTTATTCTAATTTTTCTCCTGGAATGAACCGCATACACCTCCACTCAAACAGATTGGTTCAAAAAAAAAAAAAAAACCCTCGAGTTCATCCATGCCACCTCCATTGCGCGCGGCCTCCGCCTCCACCTCCGCCTCCGCCGTCGCGCGGTGCTTTGCACATCGGCCACCGTCGACGCTTCACACATCCGCCACCGCCCACCGCTGACACCATATTATCGCTCCTCCTTCCACCCACTCAATGGCAAGAGGTTAGTACCACTGCTCCTTCTTCTCTTCTCACACGAGATAAATTATGAAGTTGTTAGTTTTTATTTGCCTATTTGGGCAAAGATTGAACATACCTTATTTGTTTGTCTTTTTTTAATGGATGTGCCATAATTTGTCTGAAATGAATTGAACATACCTTCTTTTTTTTTTCATTTGAGTGTATAAATACGTTTACTAATGAGAATTAAGCATATCGGTTTGATAAATGAAATTTACAGAATAGTGAATTAAATGACTTGAGTTATGCAGCAACAAGTGTAGTGGTGGGTAATGGAATATGTAGCTTTGCAGATGATGGACATCCAAAAATTATGTGTTTCATTACATCTCTTTTGTGTACTGAAAAATCACCAGAATGTTGTCCAAAAATTAATATATGCATAACATTTGTATGTACTGTTTCTTTCTTCATGTGTAGAAAATAATAAAGAATTTGTTCCTTTATTACTATATAGCTCAAGAAATATTCAGAACTCAAATAACAAGAACTCTTATTTTAGAAGTAAACTTTCATCAGAATTTTATATCCAGTAAAAAAAATACTGGCTTATTTTTTTACCATGTTCCTTCATCTCTTTCATGTCAGCAAAATAACCCCCACTCATCTCATCTTTAATGTCCTAATTCACATATAAATGTTGGGTATTAAGTTTAAGCTTCACAAAATGTTGCCCGTGTATATTAAGCTTCACAAAACAAAATTTTAGTTACCATATGGAGTTGAATATATATGTGAATGTTACTGCAAAGAATGTTGGGTATTGAAAAGATAGATTTTGTTTAGATTTCATAATTAGAGATTAAAGTACCAAATTAAAAACATTGCATTTAATGACAAAATATTTGTGTATTTTTTTCAGATAAGGGAGAAAGGGTTGTACCTACAGCTTCAAATAGAAGGAAAAAGACAGAGAATGAAATCAATGTTCCTTCAAAGGCTTTTAATAAAAGGAAAAGAAAAAATGTGAATGTAGCTAGTGCATAAATGGAATGAAGATGTGGATGAAGCGAGACAACGGGGTCATGTTCCCGTTCAATTAGGAGACGAGGCAAAACTACTACCAAAAGAAGGGAAGAGAGGGGGTAAAGCATTTAAAGTTGATTTGGATTGCTGGTTTCTATTACTTTTTTTTTTTACTTTCGAAAACATTGTGATGAATTTTTATAGTTTTTGTGGATTGTGATGGATTTATTATTGATGCACTCTGATGGATTGTTGATGTATTGTGATGGATTGTGATGGATTTATTGAGATTTTGTGTATTGTTAATGCATTGTGATGGATTTATTGAGATTTTGTGTATTGTTGATGCATTGTGATGGATTTTTTCGAAATTATATAGGTTTTCAGAAAATAATTTAGAAAAAGCATATATATTTTGAAAATATATGCCGAAACTTTGTAATATTTTTGAAACTTTAAGCCGAAATTTGATTACAGTATATTACCTTGAAAAATTCGGTGACAATTTTCGAAAATATACATAAATGTCGCCAAAATATTATGAAACTTTTAAATATTTTCAAGAAATTTTGCCGATATTATCTTCATAGTAACTTCCTTGAATATTTTGAAAAATAATTTAAAAAAAGCATATATATTTCGAAAATATATGACGAAACATTGTAATATTTTCGAAACTTTATGCCAAAAGTGTATTACAGTAGGTTACCTTGAAAAGTTCGGTGACAATTTTCGATATTAACTTAAAACTTCAAAATGAGTTACCGAAATATTTCTCCATTTTCGAATTGTATTTTTGAAAAAACCTCAAAGTTTCGAAAATAGTCTCCGAAATTACTTATAAATTTAAGTGAACCAGGTCCGAAAATTTCAAATTTTCGTGACAAGGAAATAAACGCCTGAAACCATAAAAGTGAACCTATTGTCCTACCTAGACGATATATTTATCCAGAATACAATCACATTCATAAAAGAACACATATAAATAACAAACAATGCAATATGGGGTTGCAATCTAACCTAATTTTAAACTTGAAAAATATAAATTTACATATGTATATTGGGTATGAGGAGGGTCTACCATTCTTACAATGACGATCACAAACAGACAAATTTCACTAGAATAAACTAACGTTTTTCACTAGAATGTGTTCTCGAACGATTTTTTTTTTCTACAGGATGTGAACGTGAAGTGAAGACTGTTAAGTTCTTAGGGGTGTAGAAGACCTGTCAATTCTTGGGGAGTATGTAATCATGTGGCAAAAAAAGGAAAAAGGTTAATTATGTCATTTTTATATATATCAACATAATAATATTGACATGGTGGTGCATTTCCTAAAAAGGGGGGGTGCTAATAACGTGCTTTTTATTTTGAGTGGCTCGCCCACGCTCCAAGACCCAAGTTTCAATTACTTTTAAGTTCAAAATATTTTAATAATTACTTGAGGTACAAAATAGGCTTCAAAAAATATTTTTAGACAAAACGAATTGGCCATCAATCAGCCGTCCTTTTCTTCTTTCATTCTTCCGTTCTCACTCTTCTCTCTCTTTCTTTTTTCATTTTCCTCCCTTTCATTTTCAAAAACATGAAATTGTTTGTGTGAAGAAACACAGAATTCATGTTAAACATACTTTCAAAAATTACACATCCAAAAAAAATCAATAAAAATATAAAAATATTACAATTTGAAAAATTCATATAGTTGGAAAATTGCATAAATTTACATGTCTTGTTCTAAAATTCTCAAAATTTACATATTTGCATCTTTATTCGACATGCACATATGCATAACATAAGATGAATGTATGCATAAAATTCATGCACATGTTCATCAAATTGATGAACATATGCATCTCCAGTCAGTGACTCGAAGCGTGACTCGATTGACTCAACTGTTTTCAATCCAACACGTGCGTATTTCCGATCAATTTTTCAATTTCCAGTAATTTTGGGATTGAAATAAAATGTTATTTTATAAACTGGAACCGAATAAACAAATAACACTTTAGGGCTTTTTTGCAAAAAAATGTAAAATTGTAGGATATGAATATGATTTTGTATTTTTCAAAAGTCAAACATGTTTGGCCGGCCAAAAAATCTATATCTATATTATTATTATTATATATATAAAAGTAGAAGTAAAAAGAGAAAAAAGATGATACTTATTGGAGCAAGTGAAGTCAACTTGTTATGTGATGCAATAGTGAATCTCACTCTCCACTAAAGAGAGTGATTTAAGTTTACCAATTCAATTTTTATGATTTTATTTTTTATTTTGCACTACTTATTTCATATTTCAATAATAATTTTACTTTTAACACACAACATAGTTAATTGTTAAAATTTACATATATATATATTACATATTTAAAAATAAAATTTATATCTAAAATAATTATTTTATTATATTTAAAGTATTTTATTTATTTTAATTATATAAGTTGAATTTAAATAATTTTGTTTTAGATTATATAAGTTTTTTTTTAATATTAGCACTATCATTTTATACATTTAATATTTATGGTGAATTAGTATATAACTAAAAGACATACGATTAATTAAATAATTATTACACCATATATATATATATATTATATATTAATGAAAATTAGTAGTGAAAGAAATCAATATAGATTAATGAGTATGTGAACAAAATAAATTTAATTTTCAACTTTTATTACAATTTATTTTATTATAATCTCATATTTAAAAATTAATAATATTCAAATTTGTGCATCGCACGGGAGAATTACTAGTTTATTTGATAATTACTCAAACTACAAATTTTTTTGGGACAAAGTCTAGTATGAAAATTTGCATACATGAAAAACCTTTTATTTACAAACAAATTCTATATATAGCCCGAATAGATCATAATTTAAGGCGATTTTATAGTTTTTCATACATAAAATTTTTCACACTATACCTACTCTTCTTTTGGTAAGAATTAAGAAATGTCAGTATAATTCTTTTTCGGGTGTTTCTTACAGCAGTCAATGTGTCGTACTGACTGTCAATAGTCGGTGTTTAGAATTGTGCCACGTGTCATTGAACTATGTCGTACTGACTTGCTACTTGTTGTACTAAAATATTATTCTTAAATTTTTTATTTATTATATTGTACAATTTACTATGTTACCCTATATACTTAAATATAATTAAAATTAAAGTTAAATGTACTTTTAATTAATTCATAAATTAATTATTCAGATCAATAGTGATATATTTGTTCTTATAGACACCAGGACACTCTCTCAACTCAAAGCCACCATTGTCAATTTTGCACCAACAGACTATCTTGACACAAAACCAACCTCTTGCTCATCTATTATTAAATTTGGGAAAATTCTCCTCTCTCGACTCAAATTCGCCATTTTCACCACTCACCAACTACTAAGACAAAAGTTAAACATAGAACTCGTATAGATATCATCAGAATCCGGTGATCGATCGCTGGGAAATTGAAATCACGAAGCCTGATGCTAAACTGAATTTCAATGCCTTCGAATCCGCCAAAATATAAAAAATCTCCCAATTTGAGTATCAATTCACCCAAATTAACCGTGAATGTAAAACGAAAATAGATGATACTCGAGAAGCAGAAATTGAATCGAGGCCCATTTTGAACTCCAAATTGAAAATAGATAGTATCCAATGTCGTTGAAAATTGAACCAAAGAATCGTTGTGGAAAAAGTAAAAAGCCTTTCAAAGAGGATAATATTTGAGATGAAGCAGTCAGCCAATAACGGTGCAAATGGTGCCTCTCGTAAGTGTCGGAACATCAATTCTTTTTAGAGAGGGAGAGTAATTGTTTCCTCTTGCAAGTCAAATGGTGGGAGTGAGAAAATACTTCAGTGGAAAGAGTAAAGTGGCTGTGAGTTTTTTTTTTGCTGGGTTGTTTATTAAATAAAATGGAGATTTGGCTCAATTTGATACATAGATTATAATGAATGGTCAAGATGTGTGAAATTGAGGCAATGGAGGAAAAAATTAATGGAGCGGATTTGCTCCTTTGTTTTTTGGTCGAGGAAGAAAGTGTTGAAAGGGATGATTAATGAATAAATTTTTAAAAATTTAGTTGAATTATATAAGGATAAATTTGTAAATTGATAATAATATTTTTTTAATTATTTAATTTGTTATAGCAGTACGACAATACGACACAAATCGATAGATAGTACGATGTAAAATGATGGTTAGTACGACGCTTAGTACAACAGGTAGCAGGTCATTAAATTTAAGCCTTTAGATTTTAAATCTAATAAATTTCAAATTAATTATTATCGACAACAAGATCTGACACCCTAACTGGATGTATGTAAAACACCCTTCTTTTTCCCTCTAAAGAATAAGGCCATTATTAAGTTGGGTGGGAGCAGCCCAAGTAATTATGGCCCAGTCTTCTTTAAATAAAAATGACCCGGTTGGGGATTGGGCCCAAATAACCTACAGGCTAAGCCCACCTAATATTTGTAAAAAAAAAATTGTTAAATACCTAATTCTTGTAAACTTAGGATTTTTTTTTCTTTCGAAAAAGTCTTCAAAACCTTTCATTCGGAAACGATATAAAGCCGGAGACAAATATTATAAGTGTCCACTGCATCAAAACATAAAAGCTGAAATTATACCAACAGATTCAATTATTATAATTTCTTTAAAAAATCCACAACTTCTGTTTTGACCAATAATGTGCCCATTAATGGGCTCTACCATTAAAGCAAAGTATTAAATCAATCATATTCACTATACATCATTATTATTATTGTTGGTAAGAATTGAGTGTTTATGGCGTGGAGATTGCTTCAAGATCGACTACCTACCAAGACGAACCTGACGAAGAGGAACATCTTACCCAATCCGAACGACCAATTCTGTCCCGTTTGCTGTAATGCCTCGGAATCAGCCGCACATCTATTCCTAGAATGAGGCAAATTTTCAGTTATCTGTTACGCATGCTATAAATGGTTGGGTATACATTCAATTTGTCATAATCAAGTCAATATGCACTTCAAATCATTTATGGGTAAGCTAGATGGAAAAAATGGTAGATTGGTTGCAATTGGATTGGGGATTTGCATTGTGTGGGTCATTTGAAAAAACAGAAACAAGGTAGTGTTCGAAGGAAAAAATGCGGATTCGAAAATTTTTAGTTGAGGAAATCAAAGGCAGACTTTGAAGTTGGATAATTGCTAGAACTTCCTTTTGCTGTAATGTGAATTATAAAAATTGGCTAGAAAATCCGAGACAGGTGTTAGATTGTTAGGAATTGATCATTATACTTGCTGTATTCCAGCAAAATACTGTAATTTCTCTATACTAGGTAGCCCCTGTACCTATTTTTTAATAATAATAATAATAGCATTTATTTAATGATAATGTCATATATAATATCTTCCCATATATTAATCTCACACTTTTAATTTTAACAATTTATATTGTATTATTAATTAATTAATTTTAAATAAAAATTTGTATGAGATAATTTCAGTAATCTTTATAAAATAATAATTTTTTTATATGTGGATAGTAATACTTTATTTTTTTTAAAGCATCACTTTTGAAATCGTAGACGTGTTACGTAGTAAGTTCATCTCCCATGCAAGAGTACGAAATGATGTTAATAAATTTGTAGAAATTAATATCACCTCTTTTTTAAAAGCCATGTGAGTTTTAGTTAGTGATAAGAAATGATATCATCATTCAGTTGTTTTTTGTGTTTCATTCTATATTATATTTTATATTGTGATGTGAAAAGTAAAAAATTATACAATAGACCATTATAATTCTTAAAAATTCAGAAAATGAAAAATAGCAAAAGCAACCCGCTGTCATATGAAATTATGAATCACGATATGGGAAAAGTATTATTTAAATTTCATATGTTGTGTTTGTTTAATCAATGCAAACATAATATACAAAATCACATCATATATTTATGACAAATCCCGTAAGAAACATATGATAGTTGTATAATAGGTACACCTTCCGACACACTTGTCAACTTCATACCATGTGGTATTTGTTTATGTCCTAGAGGAAATTGAAAAAAAAAGCAAAAAAAAAAGCGTCAGCATATATACTCCGTAGATATATACTACGTAAGAAACATATTTTTTAGTGTACGATGAACATAATGCATATAATATCTTCCCATATATTAATCTCACACTTTTAATTTTAACAATTTATATTGTATTATTAATTAATTAATTTTAAATAAAAATTTGTATGAGATAATTTCAGTAATCTTTATAAAATAATATTTTTTTATATGTGGATAGTAATACTTTATTTTTTTTAAAGCATCACTTTTGAAATCGTAGACGTGTTACGTAGTAAGTTCATCTCCCATGCAAGAGTACGAAATGATGTTAATAAATTTGTAGAAATTAATATCACCTCTTTTTTAAAAGCCATGTGAGTTTTAGTTAGTGATAAGAAATGATATCATCATTCATTTATTTTTTGTGTTTCATTCTATATTATATTTTATATTGTGATGTGAAAAGTAAAAAATTATACAATAGACCATTATAATTCTTAAAAATTCAGAAAATGAAAAATAGCAAAAGCAACCCGCTGTTATATGAAATTATGAATCACGATATGGGAAAAGTATTATTTAAATTTCATATGTTGTGTTTGTTTAATCAATGCAAACATAATATACAAAATCACATCATATATTTATGACAAATCCCGTAAGAAACATATGATAGTTGTATAATAGGTACATCTTCCGACACACTTGTCAACTTCATACCATGTGGTATTTGTTTATGTCCTAGAGGAAATTGAAAAAAAAAAAAAAAAAAAAAGCGTCAGCATATATACTCCGTAGATATTTTTTTGAAAACCATTTTGATCAATTAAAATTAAGATCTTGTAATTAACAATTCCGTCACTAATTTTTTTTTTAAAAAAAAAAAAAAGAGAATTCCGTCAACACAAGTTAGACATGGTTCCCAGTATCTGATTTATGTTAAAAACATCTTTAATTATAAGATGGTATAAAAAATGGTACCAAAAAAAAAAATTCATGTTAAGACAAGTAATTAAAACATGACACATTCTGTTGGTTTGTTTACATCTTTATTATCATATTTTAAGTCACGCCACCATAGTGTGAGACATTAGACGGTACCACTTTAGTATTTAAGTTATATATATATTTTTAATATAATTAAATTGAAGCCTCGTAAATTAAAAAATCACACAAGTAAATAGGACCCGTGCACCTTGTGATGTGATATTTTTTTTATGATAAGATAAATACCAATTGAACATGATTTCCTTTGTATTAATATATCTGAGTAACATACTAGGTAACACTCATATGCACCAATTGCAGACCAACTAGCATTATATATTTTTTTAACGAAATAATTTGTATTAATATTTTTTAATACAACAATACATACAACTAATTTTTATCGGTAAAGTACTATATGCACCACTATACCTTCTCATATTTATCTAATATCTAAACCACAAATATTCATTACTGTTGAAGGTAATATATTGAGAGAAATTAAATAAAATGAATTAATTTCGCACCTCTCTACAAGTTCAGAATTATTACTTTCTCTTTTTTGTCTAGCATCTAAACCACAAATATTCATTACCTTCTCATTTTTGTCTAATATCTAAACCACAAATATTCATTAATTGTATGAAAACTACTAGAGGTCATTTTGAGCGACGAACAATCCATGAAAGCCATAGGGCACCCTACTAGGCAATCTAACTTTAGCAACAATATCAAGAGTTGTAGATTTGGCATTCATAACTAAAAACCATGATTCCTCATTTTTCTCATCCTGCACATAACTTACTACATACCCATCGTCCTCCGCCGCCGCCGGATTGTGAGGCTCACGTGACACAAAGTAAGGTTCACCGCCGTAACATCCTGCCCCGTATATCCGTTTACCCACCGTGTAGCCGTCGCAGTCCGCTGTGACTCTTGACACGTCAAGCTTCACCACCCCTGTTGCCTTCGGGATTTCATCTATCACTGCTGCATATACATATCTAAATAATAATAAAAAGGAAGGATGAGTTTTTAATTCTTTTAATTTGCTCGATTTTTTTTTTTAGAATACAATTCACTTTTTCAAATTGAATTTCGTCATGTTAATTTTTGTTTTAATTTTTTTTTTGTCTTTGACGTGCTACACCCAGCTGTGAGTTTTATCTATGCTACCCCGCAGGACACTGTCTTTCAATGCTTTAATATATTGTATTGTGCAATAAATTAAAATATATGTAAAACACATTAGAACAGTGTTGTGTCAAATTTTAAGTTGACGCAACTTTTTTCCTAATTTTTATGTATTTTTTAATTTCATTTTGTTGACTTTCAAAATCAATAACTAATTCATATATAAAAGATTAAAAGACCTAAAAGTTAAATTTTAAAAGTTAACATGATGACATTTAATTTGAGAAATGTGAAGTATTCTACAAAAAAAAAATTGAGTAAACTTATTGAAAAAAAAAACATTTTCAAAAAAAAAAAAAAGGAAAATCAATCTTTCCGTCCTGTAATTTTGACTCATTTCGATCTTGATCCTACTAACTTATGATTTTTTATTTTGATCCCCAGAACTTTACAAAATTCATTTTTTTTTGTCATGTCATCGGCTATTACGGGTGGCAAGACTAAAAAATCAAAAAAATTCTAAGTCAAATCTATAAATTATGATCTTGATCATGTAACTTTACAAAATTCGACTTTTTAGTCATGTTATTTGTTATTGCAGGTATTTAACGGTGATGAGCGACAATGTCGAATTTTGTAAAGTTATAAATCAAAATAAAAATTGTAAGTTAATAAGACCAAGATTAAAATGGGTCAAAGTTAGTGAAGAAAAGTAATAATGCATTTTTCCTAAAAAAAGAATACGTACTTGTTCCTTTTTTTCCGGCGTAAGCTGGATTAATAACTGCAAACTCAAATTCACGTTGCACAATTGCTCCCTCGAAACCATCTTCTTTGCTTTGACATCAACCGTAATCTTTTCAATTATCGAATAAATCAAATTAACTGCATTGAATCCGCTCTCAATCGACACAAAATTGGGAGCAACAATCACCACTTTATCGCCACAATCTTCTTCCCATGCGTTGATGACGTGTAGCATGTTAAGCCCCGGCGCATCAATCCAAATCAGCCGGCTCTCGTCCACCGCGTCCCGCCGCAAAATGCCTATCCGCGGCGTTTTCCGGTGGTCGTACACCACCGGCGTTGTTCCTTTCATGATCATCTCCATTGGGCTCACTTCAATCTGCATATCTTGGAAAATGATGTATGTTTCCGTAATCGCGAAATCGTGAATGCATGGTGTTTGCTTCATGGAGAAGATTGGCAAATCTTGGCCCTTCTTTCCTTGTGAATCGATCTTAAAAAATGTTAAAAATGGAGAAAGTATGTCGCATCGGAAAGCGAACACTTCGCCCGTTACCGAATCCGTTTTCGGATGCACCGTCATCCTTGGATACGGTACATCTCCTGCCGCGCGAAAATCACGGCGGGAGAGGGTGGTGATGTCACCATCTGAAGTTACCTAATAGAAAAATAATATAAATTAATTAATTTCACGCATTTAATTATAAAAGTTTTGAACTTTGATGCTTTCTAGATTCAAATTTCACTAAAAGCAATTCAACCGTATTAAATTATTCACCCTACGAATCTCTAACCGAAGAGGCAGTTGATAATGTAGGCCATAAATGAAGGTAGAGATATTAAGCGGGTTGACCCTAACTCATTAGGAATTCGATTCTACGAGGTATTTGGCCTAAATGGTACATTATCTTACGATAAATGGGTTGTTAATAGTTAGGACTTAAATAATCCGATCCCAAAGATTCGCGATCCGGGACCTTAGCCCAAAATCAATGGCCATGACCCTTTTAACATCTGGTAAAAAAAAAAAAAAAATAATAATAATAATAGTAACACGATTTTTTATAAGTTCGAACTTTTTAGATGAGATAGAATCCTTACATTACCCTGATTTCGTAGGGCAGGTCGGATTCGCAGAGGGCAAAAAGGGAACCGCAGAGAAAGGCTAAACTAGTGTTGGCGGTCCGAAGCCATAGAGGGAGAGGGTTGTAATATCCGGTGATCATTTTTTATGACCATTCTGCAAGAACGCATAAACCGTTGCACATCGGCCGTTAAATGATGAAAAGGGCTCTCAAAAATGGGTAGCCCATGTCGCCTTCCTTTTTGTGCTTGTAAGTCTTGACGTGGCGGGTCGATAGCGTAGCTTTCCGCCGGATATTCTAACGGAGTGGAGCATGCCGTCTCCGTCGAAGAGGTGGTAGGGCCGGCCGCGGGGGGTGAACTGAGGGTTAGGGCCGTTGCGGATGTAGGCACCGTCTAGGCAGGCCGGAAGGGAGCCCTCCGCCACCTGGCAGGCGGCGGGAGGAAGCTCGTTGACCGGAGCGAAGTTCCGGAGGAGTACGCTGGCGTGGGGTCGGTGGATGGAGTGAGGGTAAGTCCATGAAATTGGATATGAAGGTATCTATTGATTTGAAGATTGTTGTGAGTAAGGGTTGTTTCTTTGGGAATGTTGGGAGGGTAGATTTGGAATTGATGATGATAGTGTGAGAGGTTTTTGTATGTTGATGATGATCATGTGATGATGAAACATTGATTGATGATTCTGGAAAATGGGCAGGAAGAAATGAGGAAGATAGAGAGTAGTACATTATTTTGCTTGTAATTTAATTTTACTCTCAATTGTAGCAATGTATAGGAACTAGATATTAGGAATAGTTTGAAGATATTTAAATTGATGCAATTGGAATTGGACTAGGAGTAGGGTTTGGGAAAAATATATTCCAAAAATATATAATTAAAGCAGTAGGAATATTGAGTTTGAGTATAAAACTTGGTTTGCCCCATGACCAACTCATAATTACAATAAATCAAAATAAATTAAAAAAAAATTCACCGTTTGATATCTACAAAATTTTGTGTTGATATTATGGTTTCTTTTACATGTAATACTACTGCAGATCATATAGTTCATGTTCATTTATTTGCAATTTCAGGTTGGTTTAATGATTTTTTTTTGGGTAATACTCACTAGAATTGCTGAACTACTTTATTTAAGGTATAATATATTATTTTCTTGATATTTGTTTCCAAACAGGATTCTTAATATCCGCAATTATGGTATATCTGATGAAGAATGTCATTCCTATGTTAAATCACATGAAAATTATCGAAGGTATCATTTATAAAAAAATTGAAATCAAAAGCCCCTGATACTTTTTTTTTTAATCAGAATATCTTAATTTTTTATGTTACATTGATTGTGTGGTTCCTTTTTTCTCCTACAAAATCACTATTTCATCCTTCCATTAATGCGCCATATTGTTTTTCGGTCTACGAGCGTCAGATCAGCCCATGAATTAGTTTATTATCATAATTTTTTTGGAAATATCGTCAATGAAAACAACAATAGTATTATATCTTCAGAATGATAAAACACCTTAATACAAAAAAGACTCGTAGGACATTTGATGGCCCAAAAATTGTTGAATGCATCGACGAATCTTACTACTCTGAGATAAATCTGATGACCGGAAAATACCAAAATCAGGACATTTCCTCAATGGATCTGTCGGCTTCAATTCGGCCCGCCCCATTTATTTTAGAACCGTGCGCTCATAGTGCATCTTTCAATATAAATAAGTTGCATTATTCACTATATCACCGAGTAATTTTTAATATGAAAAAATAGTTGCACGTTTTAATATAAATAAGTTGCATATTTCATTATAACAAATTGCACGGTTTTCTAAATGCACCGTACACGTAGATTGATACAAGACTTACTCATAGTTAATAGGCACGTGTTTGTTTGCTGAAGTTAATGCCACATAGCATTAATTTATTTGGGGACAATGAGTAGGACATTTGATGGCCCAAAAATTGTTGAATGCATCGACGAATCTTACTACTCTGAGATAAATCTGACAACTCAGATGCCCAACAATTGCTGAATGAATTGATAAATCTGACAACTCAGATGCCCAACAATTACAAGAACACTAACATTTTGATTAGAAGATGAGTGGATGTGTATATTAATTCCACGTTACGGGGACCCCAAAAACGAGTGGTAAATTGTGGAATGTGCCTAAGAGTATATTTGATTTAGGATTATACTGAGCGTGAAAAATCTCTTAGAAGTTTTTGGATTTTAAAATTGTTGCGAGTCGTTTTTTATCGAGAGTATTATGTGGCTAATTTGGTAACAACTCACAAACAAAATGATTAATCGAACAAGAACACTGCGGGAAGAACCGTAGTTCTTCCCTGAAATGTGGGTGTAGGTATATAAGTGGAATGAGGGAAATATTCCAGTGTGTGTCCCTTTACAATGAACTGTGAGGTCCTTTATATAAAGAGGACCAGCACGACAAATCGATAAGCACGACAAGTCGTTAAGCACGACAAATCGATAAGCACGACAAGTCATGTGCATAAAGCATGACAAAACATATCGTAAACCACGACAAATCCGTGGTCTCGGTGGGACTGCTTTGAAATCGATAATTAATCCTGGCGGCGTGTGATAAATCTGGTGATCTTGGCGTGTGATATATCGAGCACAACAATAGCCCCCCAAGATCGGGCGTGGCGTTGTTCGAGCTTGATCTTGTTTCATATCTCAACATTTTTTATCTTTTGTTGTATCTGCGATCGCATTGTTTGCCTCGAGCTTCTTTCGGGTGTAAATATGAGATCTTGATCGTTCGAGAATGAGCCCTGCGTAGAGGATCTTACCTTTGTCGTCGATCTTGTCTATGCTTTCGTGCCGGAGACCTCGTCGTAATTTAGCTGCGACCCTTTTCATCACCAGCTTCAGCTTCTGAATTATCTGTAAGTCTGAGTCGTCTTTTTTCGTTGCCCGTTACTTTTTTTTCTCGGGAATCGGGTCTGAACTCGTTCGACTTTGTTGGGAGCCCGTTATCTGAGTCTTTTACGTATTACGTGCTTGGAAACCGTCGTCACAATCTTTTTCAAGGCTCAGATGTGAGTCCCATCATACTTAGCCTTTTTCTGCGGTTTCAGATTGGGGGTAGAGTCTCCATCGTGATTTCACAAATTTTTCTGCTCGTATTTTGAGCCTGCCAGACGCAGTTTTTCTCAGGTTCAGATTGGAGTATTCTGCTTGCATTTAGCCTTTTACAGGTGCTCAGACTAGAGTCTCTGTCAGACGAGTCTTTATGTGCTCAGATTTCGTGATTCTCATATACGAAGTCTTCTTCTGCAGGTTTCAGGATTGTGAGCTCCCCATCGCATTTAGTCTTTGGCTGTGGCTCAGATTAGCCCACAGACGAAGTCTTTTATTGCTCAGATGTGAGCCTCTGCTGCATTTAGTCTTCGTTTCAGATTTCTCGGGAGCCTCTGGCTGTATTCACACCTCAAGACTCATCACCCTTAATTTTTGGTATCCGTAAGTATCGAAGTCGCCTTTTAATCGCTGCACTCCATTACTCACTTTTTGTCATGAATCTTGGAGTACTGAACTCGTTTCGTCTTTGTTCGTGAGGAGCCCGTTGTACTAGTCTTTTTCGTGGTGCTCGTACTTCTCGGAGAGCCCGTCAGATGAGTCTTTTACGTACTTTCGTACTTGAGAGCCCCCGTCGTCTGATTTTTTTTCTTTCGTACTTGAGGAGAGCCCGTCATCTGAAGTCTTTTTCGTATTTCACTTTCAAAAGACAGTGCACTTCTCCCATTGCTTCACTGCCACTCAGAAGATCGTCGGTGTGATGAGGACCTCACTCCCACTAAGTTGCCGGGCCAGTCGCTTTGAACCCCTCGTAATGTGAAACAAACATGATTAGTGGATCCCGTGATCCACCACCCACAAAATGGGAGGCATATGCCGCTAAACAAGTTTCAACAACTAGTGCGCGAGAATTACTTTTCTTTCCATCCTCTTAGGTCCGAACAGGTGACCTCCAATGTCCTTTTTCACCGCAGGTTGAAGCACTTCCCTTAGCTTTTTGTTTATTCCACCACCCTTCTTCACCTTATCTTTGTCATTGGCAACACTTGAGTTCACTTGCTTGTGGCCTTTGTTCCTTTTCTTGTTCTTACCACCCCTTGGTCTAGAAGAAGAAGAAGGTCCGCTTGCCACCAAGGCTTGGCTTTTTTCGCCTAATATCGCCTCCGCCGAGACTAAAGCTTGCAAATGCATCGGGCATCGAGAACTTCGATTATTCATCCGTAGGTCAACTGAATTGCTCAAAGCTTTTCGGGCAGAGAATGGAGCACGAAATCGATTTTGGTCTCGATATCGTATTCAGCGCCAAGTACCTCAAGTTTATTAAGGTGAGCCATCATCCGGAGAACGTGCTCCCACTACGGCGTTCCTCCACCATTTTCATAGAGAGCAAGTCCCCTCATGGTGATCGGACGAGCCACATGGTTCGATGTTGAAACATCGCTTTAAGACTAGTCATGATTTCGCGGCCGGTCTCAACGTTACGGTGTTGGTGTTGCAAACACAACCGACATAAAGCCAAGATGGTACACTTAGCCATTTAGTTAGACCGCTCCCGGTCAAGATACTTTTTCGTAACCGTTTTAGTGGACTCATCGATGGTTTATCCGGTTTAGGTGTGGTCGTAACCCGGTTATGGCTTTGTGCGGTGAGGGACAATAGTGAGTTTTCGATTCCAATCAACAAAATTTTCTCCAAAGGAGCAAATTGTCTTTTCAAAGATATTGAGCGATTGGATTAAAAGGTTGCGACATGATGGTGAAATAAATAATAATATGCATAAGCACAAAAAAATATCACAAGGTTTGATCACATGCATCATATTAAAATCTCAAAAAAAATATGAACATCGCATCGGTCAACATCTCAAAACAGTTTAAATAAGCCACGCGTTGGGTGGGTCATTATTTAAACACATTCAAAGAGTTACAAACAAAACGATTTACAAACCCTTAATATCAGATTAATAGTTGGCTCACTTTGACCAATATAAAATTGACGAGGGACTTGGAGAATATATGCATATCAATTTTATACCTAAGTAATAACCATGATTAAATCTGAGGATTACTATTTCGCTTTGATCGAGCCTCGTTGGAGGGTCATCGCCGCCATTAGTAATAACCCACAATCATCCGTTTGGAATTCATTCATATGAAACCTATCTTTTGACCGGTCTGGTGGGGAATTTCTCCAAAAGAATTCACAAATAAATAAATCATGGAGGTCAAAATTGTCAATTAATTATTTAAAACATACTTAGTAATTTTGAAGTTGAGATTTTTTCAATTTGGCAACCCTCATGCAAAACACATTTAAACAAATTAAATAAAGCATAAGATAAGCACAAATAAATCAAGCCAGCAGAAAAATAAACATAATGGGCGCAAATTATCAAGCGCATATGGTTTGATTTTTCTTGACTTGATCTTGAAGAAACTGCGTCTCGAATTTCTCTACTGTTCATCTCGAAAAAAAATACTGTCTCGAACACGCCACGCCAAGTGCAACTCGCGGGAGGATACGCCGCATCCGGCCGGCTTGCCTAACTGGCCCTCTCAAGACCGCCCGCGGGTCAGCGCCCGATGCTGCTTGGCATCACCTCGGCGGTGTCGGCGTCGTCCGCGGATCTCGGTAGCGAAGCCAGCGATTCATGTAGCATCTTCCAGCCGCGTCCTCGGCGGCGCCAGCGTCTCGCGTCTTGCGTCTTTCGCGCCAGCGACATCCGCCCGTTATCCGGCACAGGGGCCTTGCGCGCCGTCTTGTATGCCGGACTTAAATCCTCGCCTCGGCCGCCGACCGCCATGCGCCGCCGTGTGCGCGCGTGCCAGCGTGCCAGCGTGCCGCGCCTACGCCGTTCTCGGATTTCGTCCTTTAATTCTTCGTCTCTTTGTTCCGATCAGGTTACATAATTTATTTACAAAAATAAATAAACCTAGATCTAGACTAGTTTATTACATTGATCAAATCAAACAAATCTTAGTCTACTCGTGGATTTTCTCACGAGGCAAAACAAATCCGAACGAATATTAAAAAAAACCACAGTTTATATGCATGCAAAATAAAACATTAAAATCCATGACAATTGGATACCTGCAAAACAGATCTAACAGTTCTACTATCCAATTTCAAATTTAATGTCCACGAATTAAATTACAATTTAAAAAATTCAGAGCCCGAAACAGTGGCTCTGATACCATCATTAAGAATTAAAGTTTTCTACCTATTTTATATATAAAGAAATATATCTATCCATTTTTAATAAAAAAAAATCATATATGCCCAGAAAAAAGAATTATATCCACGTGATCCACACTCTTATTTTTTAAGATTTAATAAAATGATAGAATTATACCCATGTGGCCCATACATATATTTATTTTTATTATATCTTAATTTTATAAATTAACTAATTTATTATATTGTATCAAATAAAATAAATAATCAAGTATTTCACATTAAAATAGTAGTAAAAAATAAATTTAACTATGTGGTGTTGGGGAATGAGTTACACAGATCTATTCGGGGTGAATATTTAAATACAAGTTTAATTCATTAATTATTACTAGCAGGAATTAATCCTATATTAATTCAAATAATAATTGCAACAACATATCATGCATATAAAAAGCCACGTAAAACCTACGCATGCGGAATCTACGGGTTTACGTGAGCGTCTCTCTCGGGATGGCGTGGCTTTGGTCGGACGGACTAACCAAAAGGACTTCCCAAGTATTCCTTAGCCCCTTTCGACAATGGGTGGGTGGAAGGATACTTGCGAACAAATAACAAAAAAAAAAAATAAACTTTGTTGCACCAACATGTGGATTTGCTAATATTTCCAAAGACATGGAATTGTACTTGGGAATGAACTAATCATCCCCTATTTATAAGAGGGAGGGTGGTCGAAATTTTAGTGATATTTCAATGTGGAAAAAAGACTTTTCTTGAGTACCAAGAAATCTTGAATATATCCCTTTATATTAATTTTTTTCCCATAATTAAAATATTCCACAAAAATCCCACCTCCTCAATATATGGATGATTTTCGAAAATTAAGTGTTACAAGAATCCAAGATTTGGATCTTCTTGAATTTATGAGATATTCTTGTATTTCAAGAAATACATATCTTCCATAATATTTTTTCAAGAAAATCAAGAAAATTTTTCTTGCCCATTTATATTTTCAAAATTTGAAATTTACTATATAGATAACCAAGTGGGAGATTTCTTGAATTTAATGAGATAATCTTGTATTCCAAGAATACATATCTTCATTCCATAACAAAATTCAAAGAAAATCTTTCTCCCTCTTTTATCCATAATTTTCGAAAATTTAGAGAAATATAAGCAACAATATTTATTTTATTTTAATCACCTTTTTTCGTTATTGGACTATATGTTGGGCTACTCGGGGGCCTTTAGGAGAATTAAGATTGGACCTTCTAATGGATCTTGAATATCTAATATTGAGCCACAATATAATTCAAGCCCATAAATATTAATTAATCCCACTACATAATTAATATTGCACCATCCATCTTAACCCATATTACAGTCAATATGGCTCTCGGTCATTATTTCCCGTGTTTAAGATTATCTAGCCCATTAATTAATTCAAGCCCTTTGAAATAGCTTTCCGTTAATTAATATCTTTTTGTCTTGGTCGAGAACGGTTCAACATTATTATCCATCTAGGAAACTAATTTCACTTGCAAGATTTGGTATGATAAAACTTATGAACCTCCTCGAGGGGCAAATCAAGCAAGCGTACTTGCACACGATTCTTCGTATTAAATCTTAGCAATCACATGTGACCAATAATATTGCCCAAGATAAAAAGTATTGAATCTCTCTCTGATTCGCTACCCATGATAAGTCAAAGCAATAGTTACCAATCCCACGTGATCCTATTTAAGGGACGAAGGTTAAGAAACAACGAACCACTGAGGTCTAATTCTTCCTTGTTAGGTTCACGAAGAACTTATCCTCCTCAGAGGTCCTATTCGGTAGATCGGGTCATGCACTAGTGTAATCTCTTGGTCAAGACAAATCAATCGAGCCTTACACCTCAACCTTTTCGCGATGGTTGTTCATTTCCATCTAGGTCGTGAATGGCGTACTTTTTTAGTTACAAGGGCGGTTAATTTAATCTTACGTGATCCGGTATCACTAAATTAACTTCTGATGTAACACGTCATTTGAATTATTGAGCAGTTATGCAATAAATATATATAACATTCAATCATATTTAAAGCATCGATGATAAACAATTTATTTCATAAATAAGTCGAAAATTCGGTTTCGATTATACAAAGTAAAAAGCATACTTTTCAAGATAATCCCAACAATCTCCCACTTATACTCAAAGTCGCTTTTAAGTATACTACAACACGTCTCGAGTAGTCCGTGACATCTAATGTCACCTACACGAACCTAATAATTTCTCCCACTTATACTTTCAAAGCAGTTAGAACTGGTCTTGACACCCATTCCTTCCACATGTCTCTTGAATGTATTAGAGGCGGACTCTTTGTGAATGGATCGCTAGGGTTATCCTCGAGACGCTATCTTTGCAACATCTATATCTCTCTCTTAACGATGACTCAGATAAGATGGTATTTCCTTTCAATGTGTTTTTCGGGCTTTGTGGGCTCTTGGTTCCCTTGAATTTGCAGAATCGCCTCCGGCATTGTCACAATAAAGCGATGATTCTATTTGGGCAAATTCGAACCACATCTAAGTCCACAAGGAAGTGCTTGAGCCAAACCGGCTTCTTTTGCCTCGATAAGTAAGACTACATATTTCGCTTCCATGGTAGAATCTGCGATGCATTGCTTTTGACGCTTCTCCATGTCACGGCTCCTCCCCATGCAAAAAACACACTCCAGGAGGTAGATTTTCCGAGTCTATGTCCGATTGGAAATCCGAGTCCGTGTAACCAATGGGGATTGGACTTCACGGTCGATAAACCAACATTCTATCGAGTTCTTTTTCGGATACTTTAGAATGTTTTTTAAGCGCCAATCAATCTTTCTTTCCGGGATTACTTTGATATCTTGCCACCATGCCACGACAAAAGCGGATATCCGGGTCTCAGACACGACATTGCATATATAAGACTTAAGCGGTAGAAGCATAAGGAATGCCTTTCATGTCATCTATCTCCTCTTTTCGTCTTAGGGGACATTTTCTTGGATAGATGGATTCCATGCCCGAAAAAAGGTACGAATCCTTTCTTGGAATCTTGCATCTTGAAACGTTCAAAGGCGGTGTCTATGTATGAAGTTTTGCGATAAGCCTAACATCATTTTCTTGCGATCTCGGTGATCTTGATCCCAAGGCGTGCGCTTCCCCTAAGTCCTTCATATCAAACTGTTTTTGAAAGCCATGCCCTTACGTGCGATAACACCTTCACATTGTTCCGATGATCGGAATGTCGTCTCACGTATAGTACTAAGAATACCAATGCAGTTCGACACGCAGCTTTTTTATACACACTACTTTCAAACTCATTTTGATCAAACCCATAAGACTTTATAACATGATCAAAACATTGGTTCCAAGCTCGGATGCTGTTTGAGTCCGTAAATGGACTTCTTGAGCTTACAAACAAGATGTTCTTGGCCTGTTTCAATGAAACCTTGGGGTTGTTGCATATAGATTTCTTCGTCAAGACTTCCGTTAAGGAAAAGCATCTTGACATCCATTTACCAGATTTCAAAGTCGAAATGCATGTGAATCGATAAGAGAATACGGATGGACTTAAGCATGGCTCTTGGCGAAAAAAGTTTCCTCATGTCGGTCCTTTCTTTACGAGTATAACCTTTTCGCCACTAGTCTTGCTTTGAAGGTTTCAACCTTCCCGTCCGGTCTCTTTTCCTCTTATATACCCACTTGCATCCAATGGGTTTGACCCCATTAAGTGGTTCGACTAGCTCCCACACTCTATTATGAAACATAGAACCCATTTCGGAACTTTCATTTCTTTGTTTTGCCAAGAATCAGATCCTTATCTTGGAGTGCCTCGTCATATGTCCATGGGTTACGATTCGTCTTGTCCGGGGAATCAAGTCCGAGGACTCTCCTATTCCCATGAATCTCTCGGGCTGTCTAACAACCCTCCCACTTCTGACGACGAGGCTTTGCCAGAAAAGCGTATCGTTTGGTATATCATCTAGATACGGTTAGCAATGAGGTTTGCCCTCTAAGCTCATTTAAGGTAATCTCACCGGGTTTTTTTGATTCATATAGTCTTCTTCTAAAAATCTAAAGTGTGTGCTTATGACCACCTTTTTTGATCTTGAGGACCATAGAACATACACCCTTTTTTTGTTCCTCGGGTATCCTATAAAATGACCTTAATTACGATCGAGGATCCAATTTACGGGCTTCCTTGTCCAAAGACGTGGAGGACACCCCCAAATCCTCATGTGTCTCATGCCAGGCTTGCGCCTGCGCTCCATAATTCTTTGGGAGTTTTGGGAACCGATTTGGATGGCACCAAGTTCAGAATGTAAGCCGTTGTTTCAAGGCATGACCCCGTAAGCGACTTGGGAAGATCCGATAACTCATCATTGATCTAACCATTTCCAAAAGAGTTACATTTTTTCTTCGCTCTGCAACCCCGTTTTGTTGAGGGTTAAGGTGCGAAGATAGTGGGATACAATCCCTTCATCGATAAGTAGTTCAAAAACTCATCATTTGAGGTATTCGCCCCCACGATCGGATCGTAGAGACTTGATACATTTTTCCATATGATTCTCTGCTTGAGCCTTAAATTCTTTTGATTTCTCAAAGGTCTCAGATTTATGCTTCATAAGGAAAATGTAACCGCATTACTTGAGTAATCATCAATAAAAGTGACAAAATACTCATAACCTCCTCTTGCTTTGGTTGACATTGGACCACATACATCTGTGTGAGCGATCTCTAACACTTCTTTTGCCCTATTCCTTGGCTCCAAATGCCCTCTTGGTCATTTTACCCTCCAAACATGATTCGCGGGTTGGAAACGGTTCAACTTGGAGAAGTTCTAGTGAACTGTCTTTCACCAACCTTTGGATCCTCTTTGGATTTATATGACCCAATCTTAGATGCCAAAAAGTGTCTCGTTCACGTCGATGAACGTTTTTCTTTTCTCGGAAATAGTTGATGTGTTATAGGATGCATTTCTTGAGTGGTGTGCACTGATTAATTGTATAGAGATTATTCGCCAACGTTCCATGTGAGATAAATTTATCATAAAGAGAAATGGTAACAACTTTATTAAAAGTAACCGAATATCCATCATGAAAAAGTTTAGAAACCGAAATCAAATTCTTTTTAAAACTTCGAACGTCTGAACATCTCTTAAAATTAAAACTCGTCTTCAAAAGACGGTGCACTTCTCCCATCGCTTCTTTTTGCCACTCAGTAGCATCGCCAAGGTGTGATGAGGATCTCACTTCCACTTAGTTATCCGGGTCCTTTTGAACCCCCTGTAATGTGAAACAAACATGATCGGTGGATCGTCAGATCCACCACCCATAAATGGGAGGCATACGCCGCTAAACAAGTTTCAACAACTAGTGAGTGAGGATTACCTTTCTTTCCTTTCCTTTTGGGATTGGAGCAGTGACCTCAATGTCCTTTCTCCCCAATTGAAACATATTCCTTTTGGTTCTTTTCTTTACACCCAACCAATTAACCGTTTTTTTTTTCACTTTTCTTAATGATGAGTTTGCTTTGGTTCTGACTACTTTCCTTTTCTTGAGACTTGCCTTCCACTGGCCTAGATCTCGAGACTTTTGATCACCAATGCTTCGTCTTTCTTTCCTAAATGCTTCTCCACTTTCTCCAAGGCTTCTTGAAGATCATCCATGGTGAACATGTGATCACTCATCACAAAACCACAGTAAAATTCATCGAAGCTTCTTGGCAGAGTAAGCAACAGAAATTCGATTTGGGCCTCATCACAATACTTAGTTCCGAGATAAGCCAGTTTCAGAAAATGGTTTTTGACTCTGAGAACATGCTCCCTTACAGGTGTTCCCTTAACCATTTTCAGCCTAGCCACGTCGTCGTTTTTAAACTGATCGATCATGCGGTCTTTTGTTGAAAACATTTCTTCAAGACTTTGCATAATTTCCGCAGCGGACTCAACACCTTCATGAACGTGTTTCAAATCATCGACGGTGAAGTCAAGATTACACGTTTCATGGGTTCATTAACTTTGCTCCCAAATATTATACTCATGTCTTGCCGCGATCGGTTGATTCATCGAAGAGTCATCGTGGCTTGGGTACATCAAGAATCAATAATGTTTTTTATGCGGTAGGACATGCATCATATTTCGTTTTCAAACATTATAGTTTTCTCGAGGATAATTGGTGTTCTTTGAGTGTATATAACGATGGATTAAAAGGTTGCGACATGATGGTGAAATAAACAATAATATGCATAAGCACAAATATATCACAAGGTTTGATCACATGCATCATATTAAAATCTCAAAAAAAATATGAACATGCATCGCCCAACATCTCAAAAAGCAGTTTAAATAAGCCGCGTTGGGTGGGTCATTATTTAAACACATTCAACGGGTTACAAACAAAACATTTACAAACCCTTAATATCGGATTAATAGTTGGCTCAATTTTGACCAATATAAAATTGATAGGGACTGGGAGAATATATGCATATCAATTTTATACCTAAATAATAACCATGATTAAATCTGAGGATTACTATTTACGCTTTGATCGAGCCTCGTTGGGGAGGGTCATCGCCGCCACTAGTAATAACCCACAATCATCCGTTTGGAATTCATTCATGTGAAACCTATCTTTTGACCGTCCGGTTGGAGAATTTCTCCAAAAGAATTCACAAATAAATAAATCATGGAGGTCGAAAATTAATTCAATTTTATTATTCGGAATAAAATTGTCAATTAATTATTTAAAACATACTTAGTAGTTTTGAAGTTGAGATTTTTCAATTTGGCAACCCTCATGCAAACACATTTAAACAAATTAAATAAAGCATAAGATAACACAAATAAATCAAGCAAAGCAGAAAAATAAACATATTGGGCACAAATTATCCAGTATCGTGGTTTGATTTTTCTTGACTTGATCTTTAAGAAACACGTCTCGAATTTCTCCTACTCGTTCGTCTCGAAAAAAAATGCCGTCTCGAACCACGCCAGTTGGCTTTCCTGGTGGATGCTGATCCGCATCCGCCGCCGCTGCCTAGAACGCAGACTCGGCCGCACTTTGGCGAAACGCGCCCGCCGGGCATTTTGGCAGCGCCTCGGCAGTGTCGGCGAGGCATCGGTAGATCTCGGCGGCGACGCGCCCATACCTTGGCTGCATATTCGCCCGCGTCTCGGTTATTGCCCGCACCGTCTCTTCCGCGTCATGCAAGATCCGCTTCTTCCGCTTTGGCTCGAGATGCGACGGCCAGGCGCGCCGTCTTTTCATCGTCCTCGCCTTCGCCGTAAGACGCATCGCCCTACTAAACGCGTGCCGGTAGCGTGCCCGCTCGCTTACGCTTAGTTCTCGATTTCGTCCTTTAATTTTTCGTCTCTTTGTTCGAATCGGTTACAATTTATTTACAAAAATAAATAAACCCAGATCTAGACTAGTCTATTACATTGATCAAATCAAACAAATCCTAGTCACTCCGTGGATTTTCTTTGAAAAAAACAAATCCGAACGAATCGAATTAAAAAAAACCACGATTTATATGCATGCAAAATAAAACATTAAAATCCATGACAATTGGATACGCAAAAGCAGATCTAACGGTTTACTTATCCAATTTCAAATTTAATATCCACGAATTAAATTACAATTTAAAAAAAATTGAGCTTAAACAATGGCTCGACGATGCGATTGTTGGGGAATGAGTTACACAGATCTACCGGGGGTGAATATTTAAATACAAGTTTAATTCATTAATTATTACTAGCATGAATTAATCTATATTAATTCAAATAATAATTGCAACAACATATCATGCATATAAAAAGCCACGTAAAACCTACGCTTGGAATCTACGGGTTTACGTGAGCGTACCTTCGGGATGGCAAAAGTGGCTTTGGTCGGACGGACTAACCAAAAGGACTTCCCAAGTATTCCTTAGCCCTTGCTCGACAATCCGGTGGAAGGATACTCGCGAACAATTAACAAAAGAAAAAAAAATAAACTTTGTTGCACCACTTATGTGGATTTGCTAATATTTCCAGCACATGGAATTGTACTTGTGAATGAACTAATCATCCCCTATTTATAAGAGGGAGGGTGGTCGAAATTTTAGTGATATTTCAATGTGGGAAAAGACTTTTCTTGGTCACCAAGAAATCTTGAATATATCTCTTATATTCTTTTTCCTATAATTAAAATACTCCACAAAAATCCCACCTCCTCAATATATGGATGATTTTCGAAAATTAAGTGTTACAAGAATCCAAGATTTGGATCTTCTTGAATTTATGAGATATTCTTGTATTTCAAGAAATACATATCTTCCATAATATCTTTTCAAGAAAATCAAGAAAATCTTTCTTGCCCACTATATTTTCAAAATTTCGAAATTTACTATATAGATAACCAAGTGGGAGATTTCTTGAATTTAATGAGATAATCTTGTATTCCAAGAATACATATCTTCATTCCATAACAAAATTCAAAGAAAGTCTTTCTCCCTCTTTTATCCATAATTTTCGAAAATTTAGAGAAATATAAGCAACAATATTTATTTTATTTTAATCACCTTTTCAGTTATTGGACTATATGTTGGGCTACTCAGGGGGCCTTTAGGAGAATTAAGATTGGACCTTCTAATGGATCTTGGATATCTAATATTGAGCCACAATATAATTCAAGCCCATAAATATTAATTAATCCCACTACATAATTAATATTGCACCACCATCTTAACCCATATTACAGTCAATATGGCTCCCGGTCATTATTTCCCGTGTTTAAGATTATCTAACCCATTAATTAATTCAAGCCACTGAAATAGCTTTCCGTTAATTAATATATTTTGTCCTTGGTCGGAGAAGCGGTTCAACATTATTATCCATCTAGGAAACTAATTCCACTTGCAAGATTTGGTATGATAAAACTTATGAACCTCCCACGGGGGGGGCAAATCAAGCAAAAGCGTGCTTGCACACGATTCTTCGTATTAAATCTTAGCAATCACATGTGACCAATAATATTGCCCAAGATAAAAAGTATTGAATCTCCGATTCGCTACCCATGATAAGTCAAAGCAATAGTTACCAATCCCGTGATCCTATTTAAGGGGACGAAGGTTAAGAAACAACGAACCACCGAGGTCTAATTTTTTGTTTGGATTACGAAGAACTTATCCTTCAGAGGTCCTATTGTTAGCATCGGTCATACCACTAGTGTAATCTCTTGGTCAAGACAAACCAATCTGAGTCTTACACCTCAACCTTTCGCGATGGTTGTTCATTTCCATCTAGGTCGTGAATGGCGTACTTTTTAGTTATTCTGGATTTATTAATTTAATCTTACGTGATCGGTATCACTAAATTAACTCTGATGTAACACGTCACGAATTATTGAGCAGTTATGCAAATAAATATATATAACATTCAATCATATTTAAAGCATCAGTGATAAACAATTTATTTCAGTAAATAAGTCTGAAAATTCAGTTTCGATTATACAAAGTAAAAAGCATACTTTTCTGTATAATCCCAACATGTGGATCAATAATTTTTTTAATCTTTACAAATAAAATTAAAAAAAAATTAATAATAATTTTTACTAAACTTAATAATTTAATTTTATTGATCTTATATCCTTAATTTTAAAATTCATAATATGCATTTCAAATGTAATATTTGATTAACACATATTTATAAATTTACATATATATACATATATGTATATCATTATATATAAAAAAATGAATAGGGTAGTGGTGAATGAGAGTGTTTTTGGATGAAAAGTGTAAAGTGAATATATATATTTTTATTGGGGTGGGTATAAATCTTTTTTTTTTCTTTTTTAAAATTGAGTATATTTGCCCCTCTTTTCTTTTACACCAATCACCCCCTTATTCTGACAGGGTATGCTTGTTTCGCGATTATTCCGGCCAGACTTTGGACTTTGCAATCTCAAATTCTCACTTGTTTTGAGATTTAAAGTAAGAATTTTAAGATCCTATAAATTTTACCCTACTTCATCACCTAAAATTACTTTATTTTTTATTTTTTAAAATACACTTACATCATCTATTTTTTTATTCTTCCAATACACTTAAAATAATATAATAATATCACCAATCAACTTTTCCATCAACCTATCCAGCTATAAAATCCCATAATAAAATTACATTTTAATTATTCATCAAGATTTTTGTTGTGCTCAGATATATCAAACGTCAGCATCACCAGATTTATCACACGTCAGCAAGACGAATTATCGCATTTCAGCAGGTCCCACCGAGACCAGCAGGTCCCACCGAGACCACGTGATTTGTCGTGCTTACGCATATGTTTTGTCATGCTTTATGCACATGACTTGTCGTGCTTATCGATTTGTCGTGCTTAACGACTTGTCGTGCTTATCGATTTGTGCATAACGACTTATCGTGCTTATTTATTTGTCGTGCTGGTCCTCTTTATATAAAGGACCTCACAGTTCATTGTAAAGGGACACACACTAGAATGTTTCCCTCATTCCACTTATATACCTACACCCACATTTCAGGGAAAAACTACGGTTCTTCCCGCAGTGTTCTTTTTCAATTAATCATTTTGTTTGTGAGTTGTTACCAAATTAGCCAAATAATACTCTCGATAAAAAATGACTCGCAACAATTGGCGCTAGAAGGAGGGTCAATTGAAAAATTCGTCGAAAACAACGTCGAATTTTCGAATCCAAATCCAAAAAATCACAAGAACACAACCGGGAAAAATAACCTCAGATACATACACGATATACACACGCATTTAACAGAGGAGAAGGAGGGTTCCCCGGTGCACACGCCAGCCAGTGCAAGACTACCCCACCGTTGCCGCCTCTCGCTCCATGATCAGATCACCAGTAAATCCTTCATCCAAAATCAAAATCCCCAACATCCAAAATCAAAACCCCATACACACATCCATCCATATATACATATACGGATATACATACGATATACATATAAAAAAAAGGGGGAAGATGAAGAATATGGCCGTGTCGTCTGAAGACGAGCCGCCGAAATTCAACTCGGCCACCATGGCCGGCCGCCTTAAGATCGAATCGGCGCCACCATCGCCGCCGAGCCGCCACCGCCTCTACCGCCTCGGTTTTCGGACGCCGCCACTACGGGCGGCGACTATTCCAAAATCAACTGAACCGCACCGCAGAGTCGCCTCAAATCGACGCGAAGTCATGAACATCCACCGCCACTCGGCGCAAGATCGCCGACGCCTCCATCTCCGCCATTGGTGCTCGATTCCACCGCCCAACACCGCAACACCATCACTGCCGCCGCCTCCTCGGAGTCGCCACCTCCTCGCCCAAGATTCCAGCACCGCCAGTTAATCCGGTGTTGGACATGGGGCCGGAATGATTCGTGGCGATATTTTCAACGAATCGAGAAACGGGGGTAAAGGGGTTTTGAACTAATCTGGATACATCAATTGGGCTCGAAAGCAAGTGGTGGGCCAAGATTAATTAAGTTTTTGGGCCCAATTTTTTTACTTTTTAATTATTGGGCCCAAGCTTATTTAATTTCGTGGGCTTGGGTAGATTGGGCCGATTATTATATGGGCTGGGTATTGGCCGATTATTTGGGTCTGGCCGTTGGTTTTATTTAGGGGCCGATTTTTTTTGGCCCAAATAAAAAATAAAAATAAAAAAAAAAAACTCGACTCAGATTCGGAGAAGAAAATTAGACGAGCTTGAGTCTCATGAAGCTACTCAAAGAATCTCTGGGTAGTCCTTTTACCCACCCCACCGGGTTTATTATGTTTATGTCCTCGTGGCTTTTTATTCATTCATTTATTTTCATTTAATTTGGCCGCTTACTGCGAAGAGGTCGCGACTAAGCCGGACGACCGAACAAAGACGAACGAGCCCAAGTCTATGCTTTCACTTTGACGAGCGAGTTAGAGTTCGATTCCCCATTCAAAGAAAAGCGAGTAATGGGTACTTAATCGCAAAAGACGACTCAGTTTCACAGATACGTGAGAGCGGCGGGTGATGAGTGTGGGGTCGCAGTTTTAAATAAAGACGACTCCTAATGCAGTGATCGCGACCTAAATAAGACGATCACGAACAAGAAAAGGGGGTTCATAAAGTAACCCATCCGTCGCACCTAAATAAGACGATCAACCGATTGCAACGCTACAATAAGACAATCAAAACGGAGTTAAGTCGATCTGCATAAGTAAACCTAATGTTCAAAATCATTCAAGAAATAAAAGACCACCGCCAAATTACAAAAAGCTAATTAGACGATTATGCCCGGCCACTTTGGCTATTGGTAATACCGCTTTTCGGCGACGATTAAGCCCGCTTATTCGGGCTATAGTAATTACCGCCTTTGTTTACGACGATTATGCCCGCCAGATACTGCTCAGTAGACTACCGCTTTTATGACGATTATGTTCGCTTTACTCGGGCAGTAGCATTACCGCTTTTCTATGACGATATACTTACTTAATTCTACAAGTAATTACCGCTTTTTGGCGACGATTATGTCGGGCCACTGGCGCGGGCTCTACCGCTTTCTCGGGCGAGATTATGCCCACCTTACTCGGCAAGAATATATCGCTTTTCTACGACAATTATGCCCACCTATTCGGGCGCAGTTATACCACTTTTTCTACGACGATATGTTCGCTACTTACTTACAGTAATACCGCTGGCGACGATATGCTCATTATTCATGGCAGTTATATCGCAGGATTTATTATGTTACTTACCGCGCGCAGTAATACTTTGTCGGCGACGATATGCCCGCCATCGGGCGCAGTAATTTTATCGCCTTTGTCGGCGACGATTATGTTCGCTTACTTGGTGCGTACTACATCCTTTTTTTCGGCGACGATTATTCGCCACTTTGGCTACTGGCACTACCGCTTTCGGCGCACGATATGCTCCGCTTACTCTACACAAGTAATACCGCTTCTTCACATTTAGATCGCCATTATACGACGACCAAATTTCCGGGGCTTCCCCAGAGATCGGGCTTTCCGCTAACCTCGCAATGTCCACCAATCGCTTTAGCAAAGTATTCTCCACCTTCTGTCGAGATCGTCGGTCAGAGCGACAGATCACTACCTCTGCCATTTGCCTCGCTTAACTAAAGCGATGTCCAAATCACCGCTTTAACTAAGTATTCTCCACCTTCGGCGTCGAATTATAGAAACTTTTCGCGGCGGCGACCGGCCCGTATCGCCGGCGTCGGCATTTCGCTAACTTCGGCGATGTCGATCCGCCATTTAGCGAAGTATTCTCCATCTTCCGGCACGCCGAGATCGCCAGCTTTCCACGGCGACTACCGGCCCGCCCGCCGGCGTCGGCGTTCGCCCAACTTCGGCGATGTCGATCCACCGATTTTAGCGAAGTATTCTCGCCTTCTCGGCGTCGAGATCATCGGCTTTCACGGCGGCCACCAGCCCCTCACCGGCGATGTCAATCCGCCGTTTTAGCGAAGTATTCTCCGCCTTCCGACTTGAGATCGCCGGCTTTCCACAGCGGCGACCAGCCCGCTCTCCCAGCGTGGCGGTTCTAACTTTCGACAATGTCGATCGCCATTTAGCAGTATTCTCGCGCTTCTCGGCATCAGATCGTCGGCTTTCCGGCGGCGACGGCCCCGCCTCCACCGGCGTTGGCATTCCCTTCTTCGGCGATGTCGAGTCCGCCCGTTTTTAGCGAAAGTATTCTCCGCTTCGGTGATGAGATCGCCGGCTTTTCGCGGTGACGACCGGCCGCCTCCTCGGCATCGAACTTTCGCTAATTGGCGATGTCGATCATAGTTTTAGCAAAGTATTCTCCGGCTTCTCGGCGATGAAGATCGTCGGCTTTCCGCGGTGATAACCCGGCCGCCGGGCCGGCGTCGCTTTCCGGTAACTTCGGCGATGTCGATCATCCGTTTTAGCGAAGTATTCTCCGTCTTCTCTGCGCGATGAGATGTTGGCTCATTATTTGCGTGACGGTCCGCTCTATCGGCATTAACACGCTTGCCTTCGCCGACTTTGGCTCTCGTGAGACCACTGCGGTCGATCGGACGATTTATATGGGATAAAGGTCACCTGGCTAGCGGTAGTAAGTTGTCGGCAACGGCGCCAAAATTCTCCCCTATTAATTCCCAGACGATCACGGACGGAGGAAAGTCATAAAGCGCTTTCGGTAGTAAGTTGGTCGACGACGAAAGAAACTCTCTGGCTCCCCCGAAGTATCTTGGCTCTACGAGCCATATCGGAAAACCATCTAGAGTAGGATCCTAAGCTCTCTCGAGCTATCTCGGAAGACCTGCTCATCTCGGCGGGATCATCTAACTCTCTCTCGCGAGCCGTATCGAGAAGACACTGCTTTATCCGGCGAGGATCCCATTCAATTTCTCGACGAGCCATCCATTTAAGATCTGCTCATCAAAGTAAAGATACCCATCAAGCTCTCAGGCGAGCCCTCCTCGAACACCATTTTCCCACGGGCATTAAAAGGCGACAATCGGGACTATAAATCTGAGCAGAGAAAAAGATTAGACGACAGGACTCCCTCAATCTGGGGCACACAAAAGAACTTCAGACGACGGGCTCCAAGTACGAAAGTATAGAAAAGACTAGTCTATGGGGCTCTCCCAGTCGACCGCAGAAAAAGACTATTTCTTGGGGCTCCCCCCCAGCACTGACCTGAAAAAGACTTCGTACAATGGGGCTTTTCCATATTTGAAAGCACAAAAAGACTGCATAACCCGGCTCCGGCACGAAACCTGAAAAGACTCATCGACGGGCTCCCCGCGACGAAGCCTGAAAAGACTTCATCTGACAGGGCTACCCCAATACGAAAGACTGAAAAAGACTTCATCTGTGGGCTCTCTCCCAAGTCTGAGCACATAATAAACTTCCAGACGCCAGGGCTCACACAATACTGAGCATAGAAAAGACTTCGATCTGTGGGGCTCTCCTCAAGTACGAAAGCATTTAAAAAGACTTCAGACTCAACGGGGTTCTGAGCCGAAAGACAGAAAATCTGATGGGAGCTCCCCCAAAGTACTAAGAGAAAAAGACTTCGTCTGTGGGGCTTTCCCAAATCTGAAAGTACGAAAAGACTTCATACAAGGGCTCCCAAGTACGAAAGTACAAAAGATTAGAGGATGGGGCTCCAAGTCGACCTGAAAGATTCCGTGACGACGGGTTTCCGGCACGAGCACGAGAAGATTCAGACGACGGTTTCGGCGGCACGAAAGCATAGAAAAGATTGTGACGACGGGCTCGCATGATGAAGCTGGCGCCGGAAATACCGTACGGCCAGACTCTCTGGCACGAAAGTACGCAAAGACTTCGTCACAATGGGGCTCTCCAAGTACGGCCTTGAGAAAAAGACTTCGTACGATGGGGCTCCGGCACGAACCGTACGAAAAAGACTTCAGACGGCCGAAATTTCTCCCGGAAATCGAGTAATGTAAAAGACTTCATTAACGGGCTCCCGAACAAAAGAAGAACGAGTTAATTTTCGATTCCATGACAAAAGCGAGTAATGGGTACGCATCCCGAAAAAGACGACTTAACTTTTACAGATACCCATAGCTAAAGCCAGGATGAAAGGCGGTGTCACAACAATTAAGTCTGACGGGCACGAATCAGAGAAGACTTCAGACGACGGGGCTCCACGAAAGTACATAAAAGACTTCGTCGGCGGGGCTCTCCAATACGAAAGCATAGAAAAAGACTTCGTACAATGGGGCTCCCCGTCTGTTGAGCCGCGAGAAGACCTGCACTGACGGGATCCTTCAAGCACGAGCATTGTATAAAGACTCAGACGACGGGCTTCTCTCGGCACGAAAGCACAAAGATTCCAGACGACGGGCTCTCAAGCACGAGCATTTAAAAGACCAGACGACGCATAAAAAGCCACTTGTATCGATTATACCGCTTACTCAAGGCCAGTAATACCGCCTATGACGATTATGCCCGCTTATTCGGCGCGAGCACTACCGCTTTTGTCGGCGATGATTATGCCGCCTACTCATTAAGCACTACCGCCTTTTTCGGCGACGATTATGCTCACTTTTCTGGCGCAGGCACTACGCGCGGCGACGATTATGCTCCTTCTCCGGCGCAGAATTCACCGTTTTTTCGGCGACGATTATGCCCTACTTTCGGCGCTTAGCACGCCGCCGGCGACGATTATCTTCGCTTTACTCGGGCGCAGAGCACTACCGCCTTTTCGGCGACGATTATGCCCACATAATACTCGATAAAAAACGACTCGCAACAATTTTAAAATCCAAAAACTTCAAGAGATTTTTCACGCTCAGTATAATCCTAAATCAAATATACTCTTAGGCACATTCCACAATTTACCACTCGTTTTTGGGGTCCCCGTAACGTGGAATTAATATACACATCCACTCATCTTCTAATCAAAATGTTAGTGTTCTTGTAATTGTTGGGCATCTGAGTTGTCAGATTTATCAATTCATTCAGCAATTGTTGGGCATCTGAGTTGTCAGATTTATCTCAGAGTAGTAAGATTCGTCGATGCATTCAACAATTTTTGGGCCATCAAATGTCCTACTCATTGTCCCCAAATAAATTAATGCTATGTGGCATTAACTTCAGCAAACAAACACGTGCCTATTAACTATGAGTAAGTCTTGTATCAATCTACGTGTACGGTGCATTTAGAAAACCGTGCAACTTGTTATAATGAAATATGCAACTTATTTATATTAAAACGTGTAACTATTTTTTGATATTAAAAATTACTCGGTGATATAGTGAATAATGCAACTTATTTATATTAAAAGATGCACTATGAGCGCACGGTTCTAAAATAAATGGGGCGGGCCGAATTGAAGACGATAGATCCATTGAGGAAATGTCCTGATTTTGGTATTTTCCGGTCATTAGATGTAAAATAAGTAACAAAAATTCTCAAAGCAACAAAAAAATTAAGAATCTTGTATGAAATACAGATATTAAAAAAATAATATAAGTATATACTTTAAGTATACTTTAAGTAAAATAGATCTGTCAATTTTAGTAAGTATTACTTGCAACACAAATCATTAAACCAGTACAAATTGTATAGTGAATAAATCAACATGAACTATAAGTTTGATATTATATAGTAAAGGATTATCTGACCAAATAATTAGATGCAAAATATAAACCTGCAAAATAAAAAATCAAGCATAAAAAATAAAATAATTTTTTTTGCAAAACAAAAAATCGAACATCAGAAAGCATAAAAAATATCTTGAGAATAAGAAGAAGAAAGAGACACAAGAAAGGTAGGACAAAAAATTGAAAGTTGTGAAATCAGAAGTACACAAAATAAGAGAATGGAATAATGCTTATAAAATTAATATTTATGAGGTTGAGATTTTTTTTTTAATCTTTAGATATAGCGTTGAGATTAAATAATAGAAAAAAGAAATCGAAACTTATTGGAAAAAAGAAATCAATATATTCAAAATTATTTATTGATATTTATTCAAAAAAAAATTCTAAATTCATTATTATTTATTAATATTTTTTCTAAACTTATTCTAAAACAAAGCAAAAAAAAATTATGCAAATTGAAAAATCGAACATCAAAAGCGAAAGAAAAAAAAATCCTATAAAATAAAAAATTGAATATCAAAAGCATAAAAATTATCTTGTGAATAAGAGAAAGAAAGAGACACAAGAAAGAGGGGGACAAAAAAAATGAGAATTGTAAAATAAAAAGTAGACAAAAGAAGAGACTTATAAAATTGAAATTTATGGAACTTATAACTTAGAGTAACACTCATGTGACCAGGTCTACACATGAACTATATCATTGTTGCGTAAAAAAACTATCACTGTTATGCACAAAAACTTTAACTGTTTAAAAATATAAAACATTTTCTATCAGTGATAGTTTTTGTACATAACAATCAAAGTTTTTATGCATTACAGTGATAGTTTTTATATATAACAGTGATACTTAAAAAACAGAGTTCACCGTGAACTCTGGTTCACACAAGTTTTTGTCTATAACTTAACATATACGGTTGAGATATTTTTTTTTTCAAAAGAACATGTAAATGTAGGATTGAGATTAAATTTAAAATGAAATATTTTACATATTTTTTTTCAAATTTTTTTAATATGTTATAATTTGTTAATATTTATTCCGTATATATCTATTCCAAAAATCTTTCTCATATTTCAAAGATTTGTTTCTCAAGTTTACGTTAGTGTGCGAAAATATTTTACATATTTTTTCGATTTTCTCAATCCATTATAACAATTAGTCAATATTCGATTTTTTATTATTTACGTTCTGTTTCGATTACTAATCATCTTAGTGTTATTTTGATGATGAAATTTTGATTCGAAAATCGAACTGGTCGTGGCCCACACTTAATATGAAATGCATACATATTATTAAGGACTATGTGTTTGTCAATTTTATGATCATAAGTTGAGTAATTATTTCATTTAATGTTATAGCAAGATCAAGTCGAGGGGGAATTCAAGTATTTAATGTTTTTTTTTTAATTTCATACATATCTAATCAATTTTTTTTTTCATATTTCAAAAATTTATTTCCTATATATAGAAGTATTAAGAAAGAAAGATATTCCAAAGATTTTTTTTAGATGTATTAATTAAAAAAGAAAGGTATTCCAAAGTTTCAAAGATTTTTCTCTCCAATATTTAAAATTATCACAAAGATTTGTTAATATATTTTTTAAATATAAATTCATTATTATCGATTACTAATCATATTAGTATTATTTTGATAGTGAAATTTTGATTCGAAAATCAAACTGGTCGACGCCCACTCTTAATATGAAATGCATACATATTATTTTATTTTATTTTTTGACGGGAAAAATGCATACATATTATTAAGCACTATGTGTTTGTCAATTTTATGATTATAAGTTGAGTAATTATTTCATTTAATGTTATAGCAAGATAAAACTAAAAAAGTTAGTATGCTGTGAAACTTGTTCATCGTGAAACTGATTTTTTTTTATAGATATACTATTTAGTAATATAAGTCACACTCTTTAGTAATATAAGTCACACCATTCAATTATCACTACGACACTTTTTCTGTAATATAAGTCACACCCTTCATTTTTATGAGTAATACTCTTTATAGTAAAACGTCACACCATTTACAGTAAAAAGTCACATTCTTTAGTAATATAAGTCACACTTCTTAACCAGTTTCACCGAGAAACTTGTTCACACTATACTTTGTCAAACTAAAAAAATGCAGAGCACTCAAGTCGAAGGGGAATTCAAGTATTTAATGTATTTTTTTTTTTAATTCCATACATATCTATTTAAAATTTTTTTTATATTTCAAAAATTTATTTCCCATATATAAATGTATTAAGAAAGAAAGATATTCCAAAGTTCTAAAGATTTTTCTCTCCAACATTTGAAATTATCACAAAGATTTGTTAATATATTTTCCAAATATTTGTCTCCTAATTTAGCAATAATTTTTGGCGGAAAAATTCAATGATTTCTAAATTTGGGGCGGTTTTTGCTTTTTATATATATGCGATGCACGGTTGTAGTTGAACAATTGTTTTAATAGTGAGTAATATGATTTTTGAAAAAATCTTTAAGAATAATATTTTAGCTAATTCATATTTAATACGCAAATTTAAAATTCGTTAAGTATTGAAAATCTCGAAACACGTCGTAATGTTAGTGAAAACAGATAACAACTATGATTTCATGAAAAAAAACGTAGTGTTAAACTAACCTAAGTTTAAAATGACTACAGATTCCGAAAAATCTCTCTGAAAATCACATTTTTTGTTTATTTGACTGTTATTATCATCATCGTCGCACACTAAAATCTTCAAGTCCTTGCAGTTGGTGACTCTCGAAACTGGCACGTAGAATTAACCGTGACTGAAAACCTATTTCTTAAAAAATATGCCTACATTTGCAAGGGATTGTCATTGACTCTTGTTTATCGACATTGCATATGAGACAATTAACGGAAACTGTCTCCTCTACATTTATTATATTATTATATCTCTTTAATTTTATATGTTAAATTTAAATTATGTCATATTATATTATAGGTACTTTCATTTTAATTAAATTTTTTTTAATTTTGTAGCTCATTAATGGTCCGTTTAGCCCGTGAACCTCTAGGGCTAGGGTTAGGTCCCAACTAATAGCGACCCGTTTATTGTGAACCGATAAGGCCCGAGACTGTTTAAGCCCGCGGCCCTGTAGGGCTGACCCTAATGGGTTAGGGTCATCCCGTTTAACATCTCTAGTATTACATGTAAAAGAAACCGTTAAACCAAATTTTGGTAGCAATCAAATAAATCAACTTGACTATAAGATTGATATACAGTTGAAAAAATTATTTTACCAGGTCATTAGATGTAAAATAAGAATTTGCATAACATAAATTCTCAAAGCAACAAAAAAAAAATTAAAAATCTTGTACAGGATACAGATATTAAAAAAATATCATATAAATATACTTTAAGTAAAATAAACCTATCAATTTTAGTAATATTACTTGCAATAGAAACCATTACACCCACACAAATTGCGTAGTGAATAAATCAATATGTTCTAAAGATTCTTCTTCTATTTGTGAAAATATATGTTCTAAAGATTCTTCTTCTAAAGATTTGTTTTTCAACTTAACATTAGAGTTTGTGAAAATATTCTGTTTATTTTTTCAAAGATTTTCCTCCATCTATTATAATTTTTTTATATTTATTTAATACATATTTATTCCAAAGATTTTCCCCAATTCATTATAAATAGTTCATTCCAAAAGTTATTTCTCAATTTAATATTAGAGTTCCAAATTTTATTTCTCAATTTAATCATAGAGTTTGTGAAAATATATTATATATTCTTTTCAAAGATTTTTCTCAATCCGCTATAATTTATTAATATTTATTTCAAAAATATGTTGCTAAGATTTTTTTTTCCATTATTATTTGTCAATATTTATTTCAGAGATTTTTTCTATATTTTTAAAAGATTTTTTCCCCAGTTCATTATTATTTATTAATATTTTTTTTCCATAGATTCATTTCTCAATTTGGCAATAATTTTTTGCGGAAAGATCCAATGGTTTTTAAATTTGGGACGGTTGGTGGAATAAAAAGTATGCAAAAGAAAGAATGAAATAATGCTTATAAAATTAAAATTTATGGAACCTACAATTTTAATTATATAAGGTTGAAATTCTTTTTTTTTTTTTAATCTTGAGATGTAAAATTTAAGATGAAATATTCTACATATATTTTTCAAAGATTTTTCTCAATCCATTATAATTTATAATATTTATTTCATACATATTATTTCAAAGATTCTTCTTATATTCCAAAGATTTATTTTTCAATTTAATTTAGAGTTTTGAGAATATTCTATAATTTATAATATTTATTTCATACATGTTTATTTTTAAAGATTCGTCCTATATTCCAAAGATTTACTTTTCAATTTAACATTAGAGTTTTGAAAATATTCTGCATATTTTTTCAATAGATTTTTATCTATCCATTATAATTTTTTAATATTTTTTTCATAGATTAATTTCTCAATTTGCCAGAATATTTTTTCCAAAATATTTTTCTTCATTCATTATAATTTGTTAATATTTTTTTTCATTGATTAATTTCTCAATTTGTTAATAATTTTTTGCAGAAAAATCTAATGATTTCTAAATTTGGGGCGATTTTATTTTCTATAATTCATCCAGCGAGGCTAATTTAATGGCAAGGAGGAGTATTTCGTACAATTTTATAGTTGATTATTATTTTTCTTTGTTGTGTTAGAATTGTGCAAGAGAGGCTTTTTCTCAAGTTTAAGCAAATTTTATGTAGTGTCTTTTTTCTCTATCGATCTATTAAGTGGTATTTGGTTGATTTATGGACTTATGTATAAATGTATCTATAGACTTAAATGAATACGAACATTTCAACTTGGGCAAAGTCTGAAATTCGACTATCTTCTCCCTAACGCTTCAAAAAAAATAAAATTGTCCCTTAATTGTAATCAAAGAAATTGTACATTATAACATATTAATTTATGGAATTTGAATTGATGAATATAACAAAGATATGTTTTTCAATTTAAATTAGAGTTTTGAAAATATTTTATAATTTATAATATTTATTTCATACATATTTATTCCAAAGATTCTTCTTATATTCCAAATATTTATTTGTTAATTTAATATTAGAGTTTTGAAAATATTATACATATTCTTTCCAAAGATTTTTCTCTATCCATTATAATTTGTTAATATTTTTTTTCATAGATTAATTTCTCAATTTGGCAATAATTTTTGGCGGGAAAATTCAATAGTTTCTAAATTTAGGGCGGTTTCTGCTTATATATATATATATATATATAGATAGATTAGAGATAAGCCTGTTTATTCTAAAATTAGGGTATAATCATTTATTCTCCTCAATAATTTCATATCAAGATTCAATATTTAGGTTAAGGCTTAATATAAGTTCCCATGTTATGAATGTCTCAATTTAAATCTCAATTTTGTTTTTCGCAATTCAAGACTTGGTTTAATTTTTTGCATCAATTTAAGACACTCGAAAAAAAAATTGAATTAATTTTCAGCGTTCTTACTTCAAAATATTTTAATCAGTAGTGTTTTAATTTCTTGATTAAGAGAAATTAAAAATATTTTTTTTCCAATTTAATAGATTGCATCTCATCATTGTTTATTTTACAATTATTTTCAATAATCAATAGGAATAATATATTAGTAAGATAAAATTTTAATTTTCAAATAGGAAAAAGAAAACCATAGCAGCAGATTGGGCCTAATAGTTTCTTTCCACTTTCGCTCCACCTAATTGTAGATTTTGATGGGTCGGGGCCACCCCATTTTAAATAAGTCAATGTGTGAGAGGATTAAAAGGCTCAAAAAGGAAATCATCTTTGGATCCAAATGGCCCAATCTGTTCCAAATCATCATGTCCAGTCCACCCCCCACCTTATCTTACATACTGAATCATAGAATGACAACTCGTGTTTTATTTTGGGCGCAGGTTATTAGCACCCCCTTTTTAAGGAAATGCACCACCCAGACTAGTGCACCACTCTTGAGATTAATGTACTATCAGTGAAATGTCAAAATTACTCACCTTTTCACCAGTACTCCTTATTCTAATTTTTCTCCTGGAATGAACCGCATACACCTCCACTCAAACAGATTGGTTCAAAAAAAAAAAAAACCCTCGAGTTCATCCATGCCACCTCCATTGCGCTCGGCCTCCGCCTCCGCCGTCGCGGTGCTTTGCACATCGGCCACCTTCGATGCTTCACACATCCGCCACCGCCCACCGCTGACACCATATCATCGCTCCTCCTTCCACCCACTCAATGGCAAGAGGTTAGTACCATTGCTCCTTCTTCCCTTCTCACACGAGATAAATTATGAAGTTGTTAGTTTTTATTTGCCTATTTGGGCAAAGATTGAACATACCTTATTTGTTTGTCTTTTTTTAATGGATGTGCCATAACTTGTTTGAAATGAATTGAACATACCTTTTTCTTTTCTTTTTTTCAATTGAGTGTATAAATACGTTTACTAATGAGAATTAAGCATATCGGTTTGATAAATGAAATTTACAGAATAGTGAATTAAATTACTTGAGTTATGCAGCAACAAGTGTAGTGGTGGGTAATGGAATATGCAGCTTTGCAGATGATGGACATCCAAAAATTATGTGTTTCATTACATCTCTTTTGTGTACTGAAAAATCACCAGAATGTTATCCAAAAATTAATATATGCATAACATTTGTGTGTACTGTTTCTTTCTTCATGTGTAGAAAATAATAAAGAATTTGTTCCTTTATTACTATATAGCTCAAGAAATATTCAGAACTCAAATAACAAGAACTCTTATTTTAGAAGTAAACTTTCAACAGAACTTTATATCCAGTAAAAAAAATACTGGCTTATTTTTTTACCATGTTCCTTCATCTCTTTCATGTCAGCAAAATAACCCCCACTCATCTCATCTTTAATGTCCTAATTCACATATAAATGTTGGGTATTAAGTTTAAGCTTCACAAAATGTTGCCCGTGTATATTAAGCTTCACAAAACAAAATTTTAGTTACCATATGGAGTTGAATATATATGTGAATGTTACTGCAAAGAATGTTGGGTATTGAAAAGATAGATTTTGTTTAGATTTCATAATTAGAGATTAAAGTACCAAAATAAAAAAATTGCATTTAATGACAAAATATTTGTGTATTTTTTTCAGATAAGGGAGAAAGGGTTGTACCTACAACTTCAAATAGATGGAAAAAGACAGAGAATGAAATCAATGTTCCGTCAAAGGCTTTTAATAAAAGGAAAAGAAAAAATGTGAATGTAGCTAGTGCATAAATGGAATGAAGATGTGGATGAAGCGAGACAACGGGGTCATGTTCCCGTTCAATTAGGAGACGAGGCAAAACTACTACCAAAAGAAGGGCAGAGTCGGGGGTAGGCGCACGCAAAGTTGATTTGGATTGCTGGTTTCTATTACTTTTTTTTTACTTTCGAAAACATTGTGATGAATTTTTATAGTTTTTGTGGATTGTGATGGATTTATTATTGATGCACTCTGATGGATTGTTGATGTATTGTGATGGATTGTTGATGCATTGTGATGGATTTATTGAGATTTTGTGTATTGTTAATGCATTGTGATGGATTTATTGAGATTTTGTGTATTGTTGATGCATTGTGATGGATTTTTTCGAAATTATATAGGTTTTCAGAAAATAATTTAGAAAAAGCATATATATTTTGAAAATATATGCCGAAACTTTGTAATATTTTCGAAACTTTAAGCCGAAATTTGATTACAGTATATTACCTTGAAAAATTCGGTGACAATTTTCGAAAATATACATAAATGTCGCCAAAATATTATGAAACTTTTAAATATTTTCAAGAAATTTTGCCGATATTATCTTCATAGTAACTTCCTTGAATATTTCGAAAAATAATTTAAAAAAAGCATATATATTTCGAAAATATATGACGAAACATTGTAATATTTTCGAAACTTTAAGCCGAAAGTGTATTACAGTAGGTTACCTTGAAAAGTTCGGTGACAATTTTCGATATTAACTTAAAACTTCAAAATGAGTTACCGAAATATTTCTCCATTTTTGAATTGTATTTTTGAAAAAACCTCAAAGTTTCGAAAATAGTCTCCGAAATTACTTATAAATTTAAGTGAACCAGGTCCGAAAATTTCAAATTTTCGTGACAAGGAAATAAACGCCTGAAACCATAAAAGTGAACCTATTGTCCTACCTAGACGATATATTTATCCAGAATACAATCACATTCATAAAAGAACACATATAAATAACAAACAATGCAATATGGGGTTGCAATCTAACCTAATTTTAAACTTGAAAAATATAAATTTACATATGTATATTGGGTATGAGGAGGGCCTACCATTCTTGCAATGACGATCACAAACAGACAAATTTCACTAGAATAAACTAACGTTTTTCACTAGAATGTGTTCTTGAACGATTTTTTTTTCTACAGGATGTGAACGTGAAGTGAAAACTGTTAAGTTCTTAGGGGTGTAGAAGACTGTCCAATTCTTGGGGGTGTATGTAATCATGTGGCAGAAAGGAAAAAAGTTAATTATGTCATTTTATATATATATCAACATAATAATATTGGCATGGTGGTGCATTTCCTAAAAAAGGGGTGCTAATAACGTGCGCCTTTATTTTGAGTGGCTCGCCCACAGCTCCAAGACCCAAGTTTCAATTACTTTTAAGTTCAAAATATTTTAATAATTACTTGAGGTACAAAATAGGCTTCAAAAAACATTTTCAGACAAAACGAATTGGCCATCAATCAGCCGTCCTTTTCTTCTTTCATTCTTCCGTTCTCACTCTTCTCTATCTTTCTTTTTTCATTTTCCTCCCTTTCATTTTCAAAAACATGAAATTGTTTGTGTGAAGAAACACAGAATTCATGTTAAACATACTTTCAAAAATTACACATCCAAAAAAATTCAATAAAAATATAAAAATATTACAATTTGAAAAATTCATATAGTTGGAAAATTGCATAAATTTACATGTCTTGTTCTAAAATTCTCAAAATTTACATATTTGCATCTTTATTCGACATGCACATATGCATAACATAAGATGAATGTATACATAAAATTCATGCACATGTTCATCAAATTGATGAACATATGCATTTCCAAGTCAGTGACTCGAAGCGTGACTCGATTGACTCAGCGACTCGGATCGTGTTTTGGTTGGCTCAGTGCTGCAATTAGGACACTCCTCCCTCACAAACTCAGTGAATTGCAAATTTTTACTTGGATGCTCCTCACCCCGACATCCACATATGCATCTCCAATTTTCAGATCCAGATTCACTTTCCCCAATCTCCAAAAAATCAAATCTACCAAAATTCATGTGATAACTCGGGTTCAATAAAAAGTTATCTTTTTGATATATTAATTGGAAAATCTTCTCCAAAACTATCACAAATACTTTCCATATAATGAGAAAAATTGGACTGTTGCACTCAAGAAAAGAGCCCATCAAAGAAATTGTGAACACCCATTTGAAGAAGAGGCTCAACGTCGTAAAATCATAAACAAAAATCCAACAATTTGAAATCACATTTTGATTTTCACCGAAAAGTAGAAAGCGGAAATTTATACTCCACCAAATTCTGTTCGATCATTTACGTTAAGTGATGCTCTCGCATGTGTGTTTCTTTGAAGATTTACATCTCCGATCTGACGCCGTCGGCCAACATTTTTTGATTAGATCGTAGATGCGACGCCCCACTACTCCGTCAAGAGCGGCAGCCGCGTCGACAGTGGGAGGAGGGGCGAAGTTTGTTGGTCAGCGGTGGAAGGGGAGGATGGTGTTTCTGAATTTTCCTTTGCCGACGCCGCGAGTGGTGATGATATTCAGGCGGCGGCGGATTGCAGATGGTGATGATGTGTTACAGACAGTGGGGATATTTTCTGGAAGAGATGTGAGAGTGAGAGAGACAAAGAGAGGATAGTGAGCGGCTGATTTGCGACGTCGTGTGGTGTGGCGCCGCGGCCGCGCCGCGGCCGAGGGGAGTGGCGCCACATCGGCGTTTTTGAGTTTGTGAGAATAGAACTGACGGCAAATGTGTGGGGTTTATGAGTTTGTGAGAAAATAAAAATATTGTGGGTATTGTGCACTAGGTTTTGCACCTAATAGTAATTATAAAAAGTGAGGGACCTAAGAGTGATAGCATTGGGCCTCTTGCATCTATAAGTACTTAATTATTTTATTTATTTTTTTTATTTTTATTTATGACTAATTTATTTGATATTATTAATATGAGAGACTTATTTGATCTTAATTTTAATAAAAAAAAAAGTATAAATGTACATAAAAGAGAGAGAGTTCAGTGTTTGACCTCACCAACGGCGAATCTACTTGGTGCAGCACCGGACTTCAGTTCAGTGCAAGCCCTCACTAATTTATAATATGTCTATATATAATATGTGAATAAAATTTGATATATAAATTCAAGTTCAATCCCATATTTTTTTCTACTATAAATTTACTTTGTAATTCTCAATCTAAAATTAAAGTTCATCTCCACAATCTCTGATCAGTTATTAAATTAAGATACTACTTGATATAATTTTATTTTCTTGATCTCTCGTGTTCCTCCTTTTTTTTCTTTTTCTTATTAAAACTTAATTAAAATATTAAAATTCAAGAATTTCATTCACAACAAAAATTTTACTTTATTGTAATTTTGAATGTATTTTCTTGATGCTCTCACACTCAAACATTTAGAGTATAATCATCTGAATATGCATGGTTCTATTTTTTTTAGTATTTTTTTTAACTTGTTCAATATTAAATATGTACATTGCTCTCTCAATTTTGTCCTTAATTTCAGGAACATGTATGAGTAATTTATAATTTATTTGTTATATACTGTGATAATGAGTTTGAAAAGAAGAGATTATAAATGTAATAATATATTAACATGAGGTAAATGAGTTTTTTTTTAACTGATAAATTTTTCATAAAATGATTAAAAAGATATTGAGCATAAGTTGTATGATTTTGTTTTAACTAAATATTATTTATTAATAGAGAAACAACATATTTTATAAATGAATATTAATATTTTGGAACAAAATATAGATAAATTCAGGCTTAATTACTAATGAGTTTTATGTTTTGAAATCCCATATGAAACAACCTAACTTAATATATTAAAAAAAAAATTGTCACAGCCTAAATTAATATATTAAAAGAATATTATACTTAAATATAAAATTTAAATATGATAAAACTTTAAAAAATTTCAGACCACGCCACTATTAAATAATAGATTTGTCCCTCACCTTTACGTATAAGATTAAAGACTTATTCAATTTTAATTAACAAAAACAAAGATTTAGATGTACCAAAACAAAGGTGTAGAGTAAAATTACGGGGTTATTTGACATTTTCCCTGAAAAATAGCCCCTCGATTGATTTTAAGCCCATGATAATTAATCCTTGAAACAATATATTCGTATTACTAGTAAATATAAAAATGAAGAAAATTAAATTCACTCAAGTCTAGAGATGTCAACGGGTCGGGTACTTAGATACCCAGACCCGACCCACTCTTGAAACGGGGCGGGTCGGGGCGACCCATATTAAAATATTTTTTCATATTTTATTTTATTTTACCATTTAAAATATTAATATCAATAGATAATTTTAATTTAAATAACATATTATATTTTAAATAGACCTAAAAAACGTATTTTTATTTTTAATATATAAAATGGGGTACGAGTCCGGGGCGCGGGTCCTGAGTAGTACCCAGACCCGCCCCGTTTCACTATGGGTCCAACCCAAACAATGCGGATCGGGGTAATATTGCGATCCGTAGTCAAGTATCAAATAGCTCAGTTTGAATCATAAGTTGTTAAGATGATGTTGTGAGATAAAAAGTCCATGAATGCCATAGGGGACTCGACGTGGCAATCTGACGTCAGCGACAATGTGGAGGTTAGGGGAGTTAGCCTCCATTACCAAGAATCTGGATTCCCCTGTGTTTTCATTGTGTATGTAACTCACTGCATAACCGTCGTCCTCGTCAGCATTCGGATTATCGGGCTGCCGGCTTATAAAAAAAGGCTCGCCGCCGAAGCAGCCCGGCCCGAACATGCGGGTCGCCACTATGCAGTCGCGGTGGTCGTCTTCTGTAATTGATAGGTCAAGCTTTGCTACACCCCAGTTTTTTGGCGGTGAATCTCCTATTGCTGCGTACACATATCTGCACATACAATGGAAATCACTTTTGATTAATGAATGAATGAATGATGCATTTCAAATACTGTGTTGCAGCATCTCAGATTATGAATTACATCAAACTTATTGGGGAACTATCAACTACTTATACTTATCAGAGCATATGGATTTCAAATAATGGAACATCATATAAACATCAATTGAAATACTTATTATAAACTTTTTCCGATTTGCTGTTTCTTTTAGTAAATAATGGTACATAATATAAGGCATCAATTGAAATACAAAGTATTACAGTATATAATAGTAATCATGTGATGCTTATTTTGTATTTAATGAAGAAAAAAAATGAAAACTGTAACTATTAAGAATAATATTGGTTGACTAATTATTTGTATATAAAATCCTTTAGAATTATCCTTTTGTATTTATTGTTGTCATATATTTTCCTTGTATTGTTGTAAATCCTAATTATTTATAGTGGTAATCTCAATCACCTCATTAACGTGATCCTATTCACTTTTCACAGTAACGTACCAACGTCCTATTAAAACCATGGAATACAACATGAAATATAAATTGAAATAGAAGATTTAGTGATCTTCCATTGACTAGTAAGTGGTCACTAACCTCTTTTCTCCAAATTAAATTAACAACGGTAATGTATATTGTGCTTTAGAAACACTAGTTCTTCCTTTAATTGTATATTTTAAATTGTATTAGTTATCTTCACTAAACACCATTAGTTGGTTTTCCTGAATAGAATTTTATTCCTATACAAAATGCTAAAACATTGCAAAGAGTGCGCACGGATTCCTATGTTCCAAAGTTTGGTATTCCATTCATGTTCCATAAACTCTCAATTTGATATTTGTCTCATATTTTAATTATTTAAAATAAAAAAAAATATTAAATTTTTTTTTTATTTTTTTTTCCAATTTTTATGTTACCTGACCTGAACTTAACCATGGTGCATGGTTCACCCGGCCCCAATGGTTCATAATTTATGCCTATGATTTATGATTTAGGGTATAAAATTTAGAATTTTAAATAATTAAAATATGAACTTGTATCAAATTTAGAGGATATGGAATATTGATGGATTGTCACATAGAGGAATCCAACCGCAAAGAGTAATCACCATATATATAAATATGCAATATATATATATATATATGCAATTATCAAAGGGAAAGAAAGGTTTAAACTCAAAAGAATACGCATACCTGTTCTTTTTGCCAATGAGCGCCGGATTGATGACTCCGAGATCCAAATTTCTGGCGGAGACAGGGCGGCGCGTGACCACCCCATTCCTGAGATCAATTGTCACCATCTCGAGCAGCGCGTGCACCAGATCCATCCGTTCCAACGTATGCTCCACCGAAAGCATATTCGGCGCCACCATCACAATCCTATTCCCGCCGTCTTCCTCCCACGCGTTGATCACGTGCAGAGGATTGAAACCCGGCACCTCGAACCACCGCATCTCCGACTCGTCCGCCGCGTACCTCGGTATAACGCCGATTCGCGCCACTTTTTCCGTGTTCAACCCCACCATGGAACTCCCCGTCATCATTTTGATTTGAATTTCGTTGAATATTGCGTACTTTTGCGTAATGGCGAAATCGTGCAGTAGACAAGGACTTTTAATAGAGAGTATTGGCAGATCTGGTTGTTTTTCTCCGTTGGAATTGAATCTGAAGAAGGTTAAAAATGGCGGCGTTGGACCGTACCGGAATGCGAATGTTTCGCCGGTTTGGGGATCGGTTTTGGGGTGAGCAGTCATGCTCGATTTGAGCTTTCCGTTGAAATCATGGCGACCTAGAGTGTGAATTTCGCCGTTTGGATCTAATTTTACAGAGTAGGGCAGATCTGATTCGCCTAAAGCGTAGAGGCGTCCGCTAATTAGGGCTAAACTCGTGTTCGCTGGTCCAAGTCCGTTGTTCGGGTCGAATTGCCCCGATAGAACCCTAGCGGCGGCGACGGCGCCGCGCGCCGTCGAGGCGGAGACGCCGTTGAAGCCGGAGAACCATTTGGGGAAAACAGGGCATCCGATTTGGCGTTCGATTTTGTACTTGTAAGTTTTAACGTAGCGGCTACAGAGTGTGGCTCTGCCTTTTGAGATTTTGATTGCGTGGAGCATTCCATCGCCGTCGAAGAAGTGGTACGGGCCGTGGGGGAGGAACTGCGGGTTCGGGCCGTTTCGAATGTAGGCGCCGTCGAGGGCTGGTGGCAGGGCGCCTTCCACCACCTCGCATTCGGTGGGTGGGAGCTCGTCCACCGGAGAAAAGTTGCCGGAGAGATGGTGCCTTGGGTCGAAATTAGGTTTGAGGCCGGGCGGATCGATGAAGTTGTTGATGAGGTTGTCGAATGCATTGCATATGGTTGCCGGCAGAGACGGCGATGGTGGCGTGGTTACTTCAAGGTGGGGCTGAGACGGTGGGTTTGTGGCGGCGGTGGTGGTTTGTTTCCGGTTTTCTTTGTGAAGAGAGGAAACGTTCGTGGGGTTGGTGTGGTGGCGCCGCCTGTTTTGGGGGGATATAGATAATTTGGGTAGGAAAGATGAAGAAAATGAAGACATTGTTTGGGACGTGAAATACAGAACAGTAATTGATCAAATTAAATGATAAAACATTCTCGGCATTTAAGTTCCATATCAAAATCAATGCAACGAAAATATTCCTTTATTTTAGCAGAAAACAATTGATGGTGTAGAAAAAGATGCGCTCTTTACATTTTATACATGTGTTTGTTAATTATCTGTATTTTGCTTTTTTTTGATAATGAAGAATGGACGAAATTCAGTAGCTTTATCTTGTATTTAACTAGTTGGAGACTTGGATTATGCATGCAACACCTTACAGGCTATATTACTTAAATATCAATTGGGATCTTCTCTCTCTACTATTATTTTCAATTTAATGTGTATGATAATACAGATGAGACAACACAACAATAAAATAAAGTTGATCGAATGAAGCTACGGTTGTAAAAAAAATCAAGTAGTGGGATGCAAACAAGATTACGATTATTATTTATCTCAAAAAGCTGGATCTTATATTGGCTTTAAAAAAAAGGCACTATTTTAATTCAATTGGATTTGCAAGTTGTAAGACTGCCGACAGGGGTCCAAGGTCCAGCAGACAATAATAACATAAACTGCAACGATAAGTATATTCTCATTTCCTTTGTGTTTGGCTACGGAATATATTTTCAGACATAGGAGTGTGGCCTTTTTATCATTGTATATCACTAAAATTTGGTTAAATTATAATATTATTTTATAAGAGAAATACTCACTCAGTGTACAAATTACACCATTCTTTAATGGGACAACTAATAAAACAAATTGACATTTTCTAACGAATCACTACAAGTGGTGGTATACAAAATTTTGTCATTCTATAAAATTAAATACTACTCCCTCCATCCCAATTATATTTGTATTTTAAATACTACCCCTTTAATTATCATATATTTGATTGATTGAGGCTTGATTAATTAAAAGTATCACTAGGAGGTGGCTATTTGCAGTTGGGGTATCAAGAACACAAGATCTACATGACATGTGCAACGTAACGAAATAAACGTCTAGATTTAAATAAAAAATAGTTTATCTTTCACAAGTGAGATTGATTATCAAAATACATATGTGCATGTACATCACAGAGAATTATACAGAAAAGGCAGAAATACATTATATAAAAAGCAAAACAAAAAATATATATATTGGCAATCCAAAATCTCTTTCGCGTGCTACTAAAGCTCAACATTAACTTAACTTTCTTTCTTCTTTTATCAATTCATATAAGCGGAAGTCTCAATTTTCAAAATTCTAGCATAATAGAGCTTCAAAACATCAATAAACGGATACATTTAGGTGTATTCTGAAAAGTAAAGGAAGTAACCTTTAACTGAGTTTAAATTAAATTAATCCACCATCTTTGGTATTGAGGTGGATGATCCAGCGAAAATTTGTCCTATCTGGTAAGATATCTTGTTGATGGATGAATCGCGGGGAATGAGCGGCTCTCCTGACCGAGGAGAAACTCCCAGTGTCACAAGTTTATCTCTATGAGATGCCCAAGTTACTAAATAAAGCCCAGCTATAATCAGAAATCCTCCCTAGAATACTGTTTGAAAGTAGAAAGTAGAGAGTAATTTGTTAGTAGCATGTGTATGTGGGTAAAATGACAAATCGGAAAGGATTAATGTTCGAGGTAAGAAAACAGGCTTAAAGGACGAAAAAGAATACAACAATACGAAAAAGGCACTGAGATATAACCTTCCCAAATAAATCGGGCTTCCAAGGAAAATTCTTGACAGGAAAGCCGATGCAGCAGGTTGAAGTGGATTATACAAAGCAACCAAGGCCGGGCCGAGGATTTTATTTGACCAAGCTAAGAGTCCATAGTTCAGTGCAGATGCTACAACTCCCTACAAAAAAAATTTAGAGTAACACCTTTGTACACCACAACTAATATTTTTTCAGTTAATTCAACTAATACTTTTCTCAGTACACCAGTTGTACGATACAATTGTACACAACTAATATTTTTCAGTGAAAACAACTAAGAAAAGAAACTAATACCTTTTAGTAAAACAACTAATACCATTTAAAATACACTTGAGTTGCACGGTGCAATTGGTGTATACAATTTTTTGTCAAAAATTATAAGAGAAACGGCTTCTATATGTAGAAATATATAAGTATGTGTCTTTTCAACTTATTTAAAATACTCAAAACTTCAGAAGCCACATATATAGAAATGAAGAGAAAGAGAATATTGTAGCATAAGGGGAGACCAGAATAGTTGTTACTTCATGAGATGCCAACTCATCAAATATTGAACAATAGTCAAGCCTCCCTCACAAACATATGTTCTGTGTTTATAGTTAGTTGAGCAGAATGAACCACTAAATATTTATAACAAATTCTTACGGTTTCCTTGTCTATACAAGAAATAAATGAGAAATTAAGAGAAGAGAGAAGACTTACAGCATAGCAGACAGCAAAAGCCTCTGACTGAGAGAGATTCCAGTCTGTTGATTCGTTTGTCATAAAAAATGCAGTCACTACCATAAACAGAGCGCCAAAAAAATAGGAATAAGCCGTCACCGTTATACTTGCAGGATACTTAGCTAAAACTGGAGCCTGCACAGCAGTGCAAGTAGAGCATTATAAACATCTGATATGGTTATATTTAATCATGAAAACAGACTCTACTATTACATGTAGAAGCAGGTTCATCCTTATCACGTGGAAGAACAAAGTTGTCCTACATTTTAGAAGCAATTGAAGTAACAGTAATGCAAAATCTTATCAAATAATGACAGCCTAAAATTTAGATAGAAGTTGAAAGTGCAGGAGATAGGTTTTGAGAGTTGTGAACAGCAAAAGGATAAAGCAAAGATTGTAGTAATGTATACAGAACTGCTTAGTTTAACATTCGTGTTGAAACCAGACCTCCTTAGAATTCTCAAAAAAGGTCTCTGAAAAGTAAAAGATGATGGGGATATTCTCAAGATGACTGATGCTACAACAGTTTCTTAACATTAATTAAAAAATAAGTCAATAAATATACAGAAAATTTAACATTTAACATCAATACAAAAAACATCATGTTCACCATCACTGGACTGTAGTTCCAACAAATTCTAAAACACCAATAATAGTCAAATTTAACCTAATTAGACCAAGGCCGAAATTTAAATTTTGAAGTTCATTCAGCACCTGGCTAAATGAATAAAAAAATAATTTATAACACCTCAAACTCCTTGGACTATGTTTGAAATACAAACATCAAGGGTAGTGTCTATTACCTGAATGGCCAGATAAGCAGCCATGCACATGCAGTTCCCGATCAAGCATAAAACCCCAATGTGCCAATTATCAAACCCTATATCAAGGAGACTGGATATTAGCCAACCAGATGGCTCTGGCTGACCCTTGGCACTTATTTCATTGCGAGCAGAAAAATCTAATTCTGTATTTCCGAACACAGCTGGACCACGGAACATAGCCATTAGGATGGCACCGGAAACACAAACAAGAGTGCCACCTATCTTAGCTTGACCTTCAGTATTTCGTAAATTTACAGTTTCTGTGCTGCACATAAAACAATTATGTAAACAAGAAAGATCGAAAAACTCCGTGTCCTTTTTTTAATTTATTGTGTGTGTGTGTGTGAGGGGGGGAAGAGAGAGAGAGAGAAGGAAAGAGTATTAATAGCTTGGAGAGCTTAGACTGACCCCATCATTACAGCTAATATGAATGTAAAGACTGGAATAGATGGCTGTATGGCTGCAGCATAAGTTGGATTTGTGTAGCCGAGACCAATTAGAAACAAAAGTTGGTTCCCAAAAATACTAATCCAACAGCAAAATGACAAAAAAGAAACATCAGAAAAATATTAGTACTTTCAGTTAGCAGATCGGACAGCTAAAGAAACAGGAGATATTCTACTCACCCGGTTAAACCAAGAAAGAAGAAAGATAATACAAGGCGTTTATTAAGTGGCAATCTTAGCCTTCTGCAAGACAAGAACCATAACAAAATAAACAACAGAAAATAAAAGAAGGGGGGAAGGCAATTAAGAGTGAACAAAATTTAACGATTACAATAATTTAAGAGAATACTTGACATGCTACTTATAGTCAAAAGTGTGCGGTGTGGATAGATTTAATTGTATAATATGTTTCATTTCATGCATCAATTGGCAATCCTTCACTTACATTAGACCCAAGATCGACCATAAACTACTGACTACTGAAATTCGAACAGGTGTTTTATTCTTTGGCTCCACCACAAGTCTGTGGTAGAATGTTTTCTAGAACAAGTTAGTATTCCTCTGAACAGGTAACAACAGTAAAGCAGGGAGGAAAAAATTTATCATACAGATGAGTATATTTGTATTAAGATAAAAGAACTGAATCAAAGCAATTTTAGGCAGGTATAAGGGTAGATTTCGTCCTCAAATTTACTAATGTCCAAAGCTTGTTTTGTTTGACGCAAATGGATTCAACTGGATAAATTTGGGATCATGGAGTAAAACAGCAGGAAACTGGAAGATAATTCCTATGTAGCACCAAATGTGTTGGTCTCAGAGGATTCACTTGTTAAAATGTCACTACGATAGGTTTTTATTTTTTTTCGCTCGAGTCTAGATGGTAGTGACAAGAACGTCTTCTTGGAGCCTGCTTCTCAGTGCATATCAGTTTCCTCAACCAAGCTGACTAATTTTAGATTCACAGATAATAGAAAATGCTCTGAGTTGGGTTTCTTTTGTGCACATACTCCTTCATAAAATCATTTGTAGGCTGTAGCTTAGAATTGTAGGATATCACATATGTTGGACAGACCTACATGAATATCTGGTGTCCTTTAATATACTAGAGAATCACTAAAAGCTGAAAGCATTGCCTTATAATCCCGATAACAGAGACTATCTTAATGCGGAACTCTAAACTCATCAGCAATCCATTTTCAAACAGTACCAGAAAAGCAATGTTCATTAGTACCCACTTCCACATTTGGCCTACACATACAAAAACATAAATCTTCTCGTACGATTCATCTACAAAAGAACTAATATAATTTTCCAAACTCTCTTCTGCACAAGAACCATTAGATTGCAAGCGTATTAAAATAATTCCCCTTTTGATAGGTCAACTGTCTAAAAAAGATAAGTTCCAATTCAAACAATGAGCAATAGCACAGTCCTCATACCTCTCTATCAAATTCTCAAACTTCCGTACACTCACCGCACCTCACAAATTAGACTAGGGGAAAGGATCGAAGAAAAACCATCGCAAATGTAGCAGTAAACCATCAAATTCATCAATGCACGTACATCAACAATTCAATTAACTAACCTATCTCAACGCCCAAACCGCAAAATACACAATCTCATATAAAGGCAAAGGAATACTAACTTCTCACGGACATAAGCAACAGGAGCCAGAATCGAGAGCGCAAGAAGATCCCGACACACGCAGAAAACAAGCTGATTGACGCCGACGTTGAGCGCCACTTTGGTGATGACGTGGTAGCCGCCATTGAACACCTGCACCGCGGCCATCGCCATGTGGGCCCTCCGGGCGTCGCCGCCATTAGTCGCTATTGCAGTCGCCATCCAGTTCATAACAACAGAAATGTCATTCCAAAACCCCCTTCTCACCCCAAATATGTAGGAGATCAGTGGGTGTGAATCGGGATTACGTGAACCGCTCGTCGATTGTGTGAGGAATTAGGAAGGTGGCGAATGGGAATTACTCCGGGAGGGGTTTTTAATTTGATATTTGTTCACGTTGGTTGCGTGCTGATTTGGGAATGGAAGGATTTTGTGAGGACTCTTAACTCAGATGTTGACTTTAAATTTCCATTGATGACTTACCAATCTAACGTACAATTTCCCCAAAATACTAATTTTGGGGTGTGCTATTATTTACCCTATTGGAGTGGAGGATTAGAAATTGTGAAGGGATGTCTTCATGTCTTGTATGCACCCGGTGCACCATATATTTTACGTTATATTTTAGGAACGAGGCACATCTGTATCAGACGGTTTTACGGTGAGACGGAACATAAGTTGAGCATTCACGCTAAGATAGATTTTGGGAGGAATGACTGTGATTTGTGCTAAGTTGTACCCCGTCTCATGCATGAGGCTGTCTCATATGAGTTTTTGTCTTTAGGAAATTTTTAATTTATTGCACAAAGTCTGAAACTTATAATTACTCCCTCCTTTTTTATTTACATATCGTTTTGACCTTTTGAATTATTTGTGAAATAGATGTTGTTCTAGTATTTTATCTCTTTTTATCTTATATTTACCCTTAATATTGTAATTTTAAATTTCAAATTTTCTACAAATGTATTGTGTGTTTAATTTTTCAGCCAATAACAATTATTTTTAAGAATATTTAAATAATATTAGCTAAGGTTAATTTTAATAAAAAAAATATATCCTTAATTTATCATAAAAACCCAAAATGACCTCTATTAAAAAGGTACTATATTTTAAAAACACATATTATATATTTTAATGTAACAAATAAATTTTAATGTAATAAATTGTATGTTTTTAAAATAATTATAGAACGCATGGTGCAGGTGCACATAAGACTGCTCATTGTGAAGATTATATGTGAGGTTGTGTATGAATTGGTTAAAATATTAGGCAAACACTGTGTCCTGACAAAAAAAAATTAGGCAAACACTCTGTATACGTGTTTTCTAAGCATTTAATATCTTCAAAACATATTCATCATTAATCAATCAATATTCGTCGTATAAACTAATAGTATCACCAGATTATCACCAGATTATCCAGATATCATTTATAATAACAGAATTTGCTATTTGTTAGAGGATAGATCGATTAAACGAGTGTTAAAGACGAAGTGGAATAGCTCAAATAGGAGCACCAATGCGTCACTATCTCTACAGCGAGATCATAAATTCGAATCATCGTTTAACCTTCAAATATAAATCAATTGTTAAAATTCTTTAGAATAAAGTTAGACATTCAATGTTTGACCAACATTCAAGACAAGAATATCCTCGCCCTTAAATAACTTCAAAATAAATTGATTGATAATAATCAACAGAGTAAATTGTAAAAGAAAAGCTGCAATCCTGCATTATGTCAATCCAACAGTAGCATTCCCTCTCAGCGTATTAAATCATAGGTATATGGCCCGCACATAAAACTGTGAACAACCGCAAGTCATCACAACTACATAAATCCCATTCAACATTTGAAACTGAAACTAATTTAAGTTTACAAGAAGAATCATTATGTATACAAATCCTATATGGGCAAAATATAACAACCATAGAAAAAGAAAATAGTAGGGCATTCATCATCAGCTTCAAATTCCCAAAATGGTTCTTATTTGATCCGGCGGATGTCTAGCCAGTGATCTCGGATCCGGGTACCCGTTTTTAGGATCCATTATCCCCTTGTAAATGACTTCATACGCTTCCGCAAGGGACCTAGACAACAGCGAGCAAGCTTCCGATCGCAAACTAGGTACCTGCATCTGATCAAACTCGGGTAGAGAACTTTCACTTCCCAAAATAAGCCCAAAGAAAGCCTTTAGACACTCCGAAAGAGCTGCAGGAGCCATATCTTCCATATCAGCTAGTGGAGGTCGAGAAACGGATTCATCAGCAATGTCGTTCAAAGACTCGTGAAAATGAGACATCTTGTTTGATAACCCACATTTTCGTAAAATTGAATCAACTTCTTTGTCAACAAGACCGTGAATGTGGTTTTCTATCATTGACCCGAGCTTCTTCACGTATTCAGAAGCAACGTCATGTCCCAACAATGGTTGTCGGATGGCACATAAGCAGTTGATCAGGAATATTCTGGAAGGTGCTTCACGGGTCTGTAAGGGAAGAGTAATTTCTGGTGTTAAAATAATATGAGTACTTATTCATTAAAAAGTGGGAGATAGACGATTGATTTTGCATTCAAAATTGTGTTTGAAAAGAAAGTAAATACGTGCATTATAGGTATCATAGGATAAATTTTTTATAGGATTTGAAATCCTATACCAAAATCCAGTTTGACAAACAAGGAATTGAATTTGAAATAAAAATGTGGGCCATAACAGACAATACATACCTGGGATGAAAGCATCGAATTGCTATTATCCAAAATAGCATCTATAGAAGATCTGCGGGGTTGAGCTGGGTCCGAACTGTGTCTTCTTCTTGATGACTGAAATACTCCCTTGGACTTGTGTGCTTCTGCTGCTTGTTCACACATCTGAATACGGACCATCATAACAAAATGGCATATGATGGCAGTCAGTGAAAACTGAAAAGTAAATTTAACTGTGGCTCTGTGACTAGGAAAGGTAATCTAGGAAAACAGATTTCCAGTTTATCGGTCATAATCTTTATGTGCAAGATCATAGTAAAATATATATGAACATACATTACAAGTGACAATTTAATTCTTTTCACAAGATCTTAATGGAATCCAGGCTGATACCTTTTTTTTTAATGTAATGAGATGGCACATATGACCAGACACACAGGCAGTAACCCAAAACAATTGAAGAACACAAAATGGTGATGATTAATAAAGAGTAGGTGAAAATTAAGAATTTAACTTGATTAAAAAAATTTGTAAAGTTCTAACAGCGTTTGGTCTCCACTTCACAGTGCACAGCAAGTAAGATGTCATGAAATGCCCATGATACACACCTGAATAATAGGATCCAGCAAAGCAGATATGACAGGTTCGAATGCAGGCTTTTTGCCTGACATGGTAACCATCATACCATCATACGTCCCAATTATTTCAAGTAGCACAGAGACTCCCTCCCTTAGTGCCTGAGGTGGAGAAAGATCAACAGCTACTAGGGGCGGATATCGTAAGAGCTTCTCTCCTCGAGCTTTTAGTATGTCCATGAATGTTTTCTGAGCAGCATCCTTCAGAGCCAAAAGTGTAGTACTCAGAGCTGTTTCCCTCCCTAGTAGATCTGATATCTGTAGGTGACCAGTTGAGTTAAATAAATGATGAATAAACTGCACAAACTTTTTATGTTTGAAGTGGAATTAACTCACAGTGTGGCTGTAAAACTCCAGAGTGTTACTAAGCTTATACGAAATTATAAGGTTAGGCTGAGACTGCAAAACTTGTTCAACTCTCACTTTAAATGGCCGACAAACTCCCTCAAAGATTCTGTCTAGAACGAATGTCAAATCTGATTCTGTATTTTCTACATCACTTTTTGGGACATTGGAGTATCTCATTGACCCAGTATCAGCAACTGAATCGGGATCAAGCAATGCAAGAACAAGTTCTCTTTCAGATGCCAAGGCCTGTCATATTGCCCAGAAATGGAAACCATAATGAAGAATAAAGCCTAAATCGAAAATTTGAATCGCTATTATTGTGACACAGAATAAATGAGGAAAAAAAATCATCACACGGGGTACCTGATGCAACCATCCAAGCATGTCACCAACATATCGCAAAGGGTCGTGGGCGTGAACTTCAATTGGCCTGGGATGTCCACCAGATCCTCCACGTGTTAGGGCACTGATAAATCTTCTGAACAATGCATTATGTCTCATATTTGCTACCTGCATGTTAGATAAATTGTGTGTTTAAAATTTGTAGGAAAAGCATTGCTAATGGGTTACTGTAATTTTTGGATTTTATGCATGATTACCTCTTCTGCACAGTATTTAAAAAGAACTGGTCTTGCTTTAAGGCATCGGACAGCAGTTTTTAAGAGCTCACTAACTTCGGGATTGTCAAGATCCCCAAGTCTCCTACACTCAGCTTGGACCCACCTAGATTCAAGAAAAGGCCAAGTGCCCAGGAATTTTGAATATATAAACATTGTATGACAATGAAATCGAGCAGTAATTGCTTCTCCAAAATTCTAAAATTGTAATCTCTAACAAATTATTAGTAAAAGTAAGTAAGCACCCAATGTTTTTTTTTTTTTCACTTTCAACTTGGATGTGGATGAAGTTTGCCTAATAACCAGCACATGGGACTAGTTAATGGTTGAATTTTCTTTTAATGAAAAAGGGCCTTTTGGATAAGGATTTTATATTATTTTGAACAATTATGACATCTGTTAAGTAATGACTCTGCAATTTATTTCATCTGGAGGAGGTCAAAATTGTAATGAAACACTGTAGAGCCTCAGTAGTTAGCAGATCAAATTATTAATATATCCTTGTATATCAACTAAATTAGACAATTATCTGGAAAGATATATAGCAAAACAAATTCCCTAAGTGAAATTTATCATAAAGCCAAATTATAAAATAAGGACAAACCCGGCATCAAAAAGCAAAGAACAGAACAGCTGATGTTATAATGCTGCCTGTTTATAATTCAAGTGTATCTCCAGCATAGAAATCGTGCTTGTTTATTTCTTCAGTCAAACCACAAAGTGTTAAGTACATATTTACCTGCATAGACGTTCATATGCTCCTTCTTGATAGACGGCCATCATATCCATTAGCTCCAAACCGGCTCGCTGCGAAGAGTCTTCAAATGAATTCCAAATTATAAAAAAGTATTTATTCGGAATAGAACAGTGAAAGGAGGTCAAATTTAGAGGTGCGCCCACTAAAAAGGAATACTCCCTCTGCCCAATTTTATTGCCCCCTTCTCCTGTTCAAGTGACCTGATGGGATTTTTTCTAAAGCCATTTCTCTCATGAAGCATGAGAGGCATCCCTGATTCTTAGCCACTACTTTTGAGAGCCATATTAAATATTTCACTTTTCAAAGTTCATCTAAACCTCCAGACTAGCCAAATGAATCAATAATGTCAGGATGGAAAAACACAGACATCAAAAGCAGTAAACATTAAGTAAAAAAGAAGTGAACATAATCAAGTCTCAGCATGACACTATTGTAACCAACACGAGAAATTAAGAAAGGGAAGCAGGGGGTAACACAAGTGAAAAAGTAAAGCTTGATGTTATTTTGGTGTAGTACTTTTATTTCCCCAAATCGACTTTCATGTGAATGAAAACAAGCATTTGGAATATGCTGAATATTTTCATTTTTCAACACACACTGATCACAACTATACAAAACAGTCCAATTATAATTACTAAAATGGACAAATGACATGATATACACATATTCCAATCACTATATTAATTATAACAAACATACATATATATATTTTCAAGTAATCACGTAATATAACACGCCATTCTACATCAGATAATCAGAATATAATATACTGCATCACAACTTTATTATTATTATTAAAGAATTAATGACAAAAGGATATATCGAGTTAAAAATGACTTGACTCCGCCAAAATAAATAAATAAATAATGATAATGATAACATAAAATAAAATAAAATAAAAAGAGATATCTTATCATTTTACATAGTCCTACAATAATTTTTTCCCCAAATATTGTCCAATAATACCCTCCTAGAGAACACCAAATATAGCATATAACTATGTTAAGAGAGTGTGTGCATGTATAAGCGAGTGCACGAGTATAACAAGAAACAGAGAGGTAATGATGATGAACCTGGTGGTGCGTCCGTAGCAATACTTTGCAGTTGGCATGAATTTCATGAACATGAGCAAGTGCCTTGAAAAAGTTTTCACTCAGGTCCTCCTCACGTAGAGCATTTATCTGGAGAAGGAACAGCATACAAGAAAATATTTAGATTGTTAAGCACAAACAGAATATACTAGTATTTACCTTGAACACTCATATATAGGAAAAAACCAATACCTCGTCATTAGTGAGCTGATAATCACGAAGAAACCATGAAGCTATCTCCTGCCTCTGTGTGGTGTTTTCAAGCTCATGTTTAAGCCTCTCAGTGGTACTGATTATATCGCCAGTGGTAGAATTACAATTGTTTAAAGCTTTTGCAATCCTACAGTGAGAAAACGATAAAGTCAGGCTTACGATATATTTTTGAAGAGCATATGATATACCTTATAGAGGTAGACAGTGTTAAAAATTACTTATATTATACATTTTTGTAGGCAACCGACATGAAAAGACTACGTACAGCAGGGTACAAACTAGTTAGCTGACTGATTACCTTTTCTTATTATCGCGTAACTATTTATTTGAAAAAATGGGGAAACACAAACAAGCAACTGAGGGAAAATAAGAGAGTATGCATACTTATCACAACATTCAGCCAGGGCATTAACCTCTTCCTCAACGCAATCCAGGGCCTAAAAAACCCAATAAAAAACATTAAGATTATTTTCAACATAAAATAATGAGGGAAAAGCACATATAGCTGCTACCACCCAAAAATCACTTATTGATATTATAGCCCCTAACAATGATCAAGCCAGAGACAGTAGAAAGCAACCAAACTAGGAAAAAGACCAATTACTCAATTAATGCATATATGTTTGTCGATGTAGGTTGATCAGAACTCCATGGCAGTATCAACCACAGTGCGTGTGCAAATGATGTAATAATGGCATACAAGAGTAACGTGATTTATGCACTAGCTGTAAATATAAAGCATATGTTCAAATTACTATAACAAAAGGATGGTCTAATACTTGAATCAGTCCTGATGAGAAAAAAAGTTAAGGGAAAACAACAGCAATATCAACAAAAATTACTATGTGAAAGTAAATTTATTTTGGGTGTTGAGGCGTACTTGAACTACATTTCATCAATTTGAGTTGATCTCAACATGCTCAACAATATAACGCTACCACATTTTACCAAAGAATATATCTAAACTATAATTAAGAGATTTTTGTATTGCTTTCCAATTCACTACATTTGTTCTCATTCTTGATTCTTCCCAAAATTGTCGATTCTGATAACACTTCTTATTATCTTCAAACACGTCCACTTTCTCCACATCAAGATGAAATTTTAAGTCAATGTATTGGAATTATATGCTTCAGATCAGAAAACTAAAAGGAGATATCCATCATAAATGGAGGAGGAACATTGTTATGTGTATGTCATATTACTATGTAATTTTTTTGTTTATTGCTTAATCTTCTCCCCACTTATTTCCCTATTTTTCCAAATTGGTTCATATGCCTATTCTATATAAAGTGCAAGATACATCAACTGACATACTGTCATGACTATTGCTAATACTTTGATGAGAACAATAGAAACAGTTTGACGAAGATTTAAGTGTTTTTCTTGTTATAATATTAGTTCATTGATAGGTGATGACAGGTGTTGTAGTTAATAACCACTGAATTAATGCAACTCTGCAGTCACATCCATTTACTGATCTTAATTGAATAAACTGGATAAGTTTAACACAGATACATATAAACAAAATATCCTAATGTACATTGCATCGATAAAATATATATTCAATCACGAAATAACAAAGTTAAAACCAAAATGATTAGAGTAACTAGTAATGTTGATTTCAAATAGTGAAGTTCAGAGCACATCTGATAAATAACACCATTGTGTTACAGGTGCGTATAGAAGTGTAATCATGCTGATATTAGTTCAGTTATCCCCGAGATAAATGCACAATATTCATATAATAGTGACAAGCAAATTAAAATTGATCAAGCTCCAACTAACACAGATATCATCAATCTTTAAACAGTCTGATTTTCGTTTCAGCACCAAGCAATAATGCACGCACCATAAGCGCAGATCAAAGAAACCAAACGCTTGAAAATGTGGCTATGATCAAAGCTCTTACCAGATCAAACTACAACACAAACTAAAAATTACAGTGCGGTTCAGTTGGTGTACCTGTTGGGCGGAGGCGGAGGCGGCTAGGAACTCCTCGTTTATGGAGAGGCCGCGCTTCTCAACGGTGGATCGAAGATTCCGGCGATCGTGTGGGGTATTTTCGGCATAAAAGCTGGAGAGAGTGTTGAGTGAGGCGACCAGATCGGGACTTTCGGTGCGAGTCTCCAATACCTTCTTCAGCTTCCGAGACAGCCCCGGCGCTAAGGCGGTGGCGGTCCCCATTCTTTACCGGCTAGAATTCCGGCAGCCTATAGATACATTAAATGTATATGTATACAATAACTGGACTTGAACACTTCCAGAGTCCAAATCTTTTTCCCTCTGTTTGGCTCTGAGATTTAAGATCTGATGGAAGCTCTGGGTTTCAACGCAACAGAGACTGGAGGTTGATTCCTAATTCCTAAATTGGAATAAGCGTACAACATTCGAAAAACAACGTACAACACTTTATTTTGTTGTTCGTTATTGGCCCAATTGAGAAAAAAAAACCTTTTTCTCTCTTCGTCCCAGTAAACAGTCCTTTGCATTAAAAGTCAATAAATAAGATTGGGCTGCATATCAAGGCCCAAATAACCAGCCCATATATAACGAAATTCGATTGACGAGAACTGAGCCAAAATGTTATATATCATCATCCCAATTATTCTTAGAGATGTTAAACGGGTTGATCTAACCTACAGCGCCAAATTTCTGGTCATGAGTTAAACGATCTCTACTTTTAACTCGTTTCATTTTAAGCGGTCACTAATAATTGAGACATAACCCTAACCAAAGCGGGTTATGGGCTAAACGGACCATCTAACGGGTTCTGAAAAAAAAAAAAATAAAAATATATTAAATGAATGTATGTAAAACATAATGAATAAAACATGCTAGACACAGTAGAAATTGTCAAGCTATACATATATATTGTTTCGAAGCAATCATGCGGACAAAATGGGTCATATTCTTTTGAAGTGAAATTATTGTTGTCCTAATTAATTAGTAACTTTTCAAGAATGTCATTTAACTGGAAAAGAAATTGAAAAAAAAAAAAAATGATTGGAACACCGAATACCTATCAGTTTCTTCTAATAATATTATTTCTACAAAATAGCAATATAGCATATGAATGTGATTCAACACCAGAAGATCATTTACGTTCAATGTAAGGATAACATATGAATAGCATATGAATAATATTATAGAAATAAGGAACCAGTACCTTTAAAGCAAGAAAAAAGTACAGAAATCGGCGATGGAGAACGGAGCAGCGCTGCAACGATGGAGAACCGAGAAAGGTGGCGATGGAGAACGGGAAGCCTGAAAGTGGAGTAGTGGACATTGGGCAAGCAGAATTAATTTCTAACCTAATCTGTAATTTGTTAAGTTTTATTTATATATACATATTATATTATTATTATATATATAAATACAAGCGGGCTAAACGGGTTGGCCCGGTTAACCGGTGGGCTAGCCCGTTTAGCCTGTGGGCTAGCCCGTTTAGCCTGCGGGCTAATCGGTCCGGGCCAAAAAGACCCGATTTTAAATTGGCCTACCATTGCTCGACCCTAACCCTACTTATAATAGGTTTAAATGGGCCAACCCGATAGCCCGGCCCGAATTAATATCTCTAATTATTCTAGAGGTACACGGTAACTAAATTTACTTTAATTTTTTTATAAGTTATTTCGTTTGATTTCGATGGACCTTATTGGAGTTAATAAATCATGTAGTGCTACAATGATCTGATTTCACATTTCTTTCAATACAAAAAACTCGTATGAATCAATTTTATTCATTAGACGGGTACAACCTAGCATAAATCACACTTATCCTCTCAAAGTATTAAAGCGTCAATGTCCAAATTATATCTCGTCTCACACAAGGACTGATCTACATGGGGCCAAGGGGGTCACTGAGCCCCCCGGCCTCCACTTGAACTTTATATATATATATTTCCAGGGACGAATCTAGGATTTAACGATAAGTTTTGTCACATTATAATTTTATATTTACATATAATATTTTTTTAATATATTAATTTAGGTGGTGTCATATGAGACTTCAAAACATAAAACTCATCAATAATTAAATTTGAATTTATCTCTATTTTTAATAAAATATATTTTAATAGATTGGTGTTCATTTATAAAATATATCCCTAATTATAAATAATATTTAGTTAAAATAAAATCATACAACTTATGCTCAATATTTTTTAAAATATTTCAAGAAATGTTTACCAATTTAAAAAAATATCTCATTTAACTCATGTTAACACATTATTACATTTACAATTTTTTTTCTAATATTAAAGTGGCTAAAATTTTATCATTATCACAATATATAACAACTACAAAATAAATTATTAATACATATTCCTCAAAATAAAATGACAAATATTGAGAAAACAATGTAGATATTTAACACTGAACAAGTTAAATAAATTAAAGTACTAAATAAAATTTTAAAAAAAACATATTCAGATGATTAAATTTTATTTTTTTGGGTATGAGAGCCTTAAGAAAGTACATTCAAAATTACCATAAAAATAAATTATTTGTTGCAGATGAAATTCTTAAATCTTAACATTTTAATTAAATTATAATAAGAAAAAATATGAGAGACACGATAGATCAGGAAATAAATTTATATCAAGTTGTATCTTAATTTAATAACTGAATACAGAGTGTGGGATGAATTTTAATTTTAAATTAGGATTCGTAAATTAATATAAAATAAAAAATAATATTGAGTTGGGTTTAAATTCGTATATTGAATTTTATTCACATGTTATATATAGATATATAACAGGTTAGTGGGGAGAGACTTCTTTTGGTGGAGCCCTAAAATTTCTTATGATTGAATCCTTGTATATTCTATAATTGAGACACACTTGCGCGGTCTCACTGTGAGACGAAGCATAAGTTGTGTATTAACGCTTTAATATTTTGGAAAGGATGACTGTTATTTTGTTAAGTTGTATCATATCTCATGTATGAAACTGTCTCATACGAGTTTTTGTCTTTATTAGTTATTTTTTATTAACTTGATGATGTTAGAGTTTTTTGTTAATTTCAAAGTATGGCTTACCCATATAAATTTTCTTAGTATTATTTAGGTGGGGAAGGGGTTGCGAAATAGAGAAAGATATATATATATATATATATAAATGTATTTGACTCCATTAATATAAATATATTTAGTTTAAATAATTTTTAAAAGTATATAAAAAATCGAAAGTGCATTAGTTACACTATATTATAAATTAGGCTCCCTCGGTGAAATTCCTGGATCCGTCATTGATCTCACCGTGAAATCGTTTTATGCAAGTGTGTCTCATCCTTAAAAATCAACAGAAAAACGTAACCCACCACATCTCCAATAAAAAAAGGTATTAGTAAATTCTCATGTAAATCAATTTTATTGTGTATATTTTAAAAAAGTTGTAATTATTTTATTAAATTGGGTTAGTTTAATAGTAGTTGTTTCATTTTAAAATGTTGAATTGTTTTATGAGTCATGTGCACCAAGTGCATCGTGATTTTAGAATTATGCGATTTGTAGCACTAAAATATGCAACTTATTTACACTGAATTGTAACTAATTTTCCATATTAATAGTTGCACGGTTCAATGTAAACAAGTTGCATATTTTCAGTACAACAAGTTGGACGATTTGAAAATACAATATGAAATGTACAGCACACCTGATACATACAGAACTTAGCCTTGTTTTATTATAAATTAATAGTTGTGAATTAGTTATAAAATAAAAGAGTTAATTACTACTCACTACAATTTTCTTACTATATCTAATAACTACAAAACCCTTTATTCACTTTACTAATAACTACAAACTATATTTGTTTAACCCCACTTACAAATTGAAAAAGCTGCATGAAGACATCTCATCACACCTTTCTCCTCATTTCTCTCTATTAATTCATTTTTATTATTTTTAGGCTCAATTAATTACTTCTTTTTATTTTCAGGTTCAATGAAGATACTTTTTTTGTTATTTTATATTTTCGAGTCAAAAAAATATTGAACGTGTGCAGATAAATACTGAACATGTGTAGAAAACAAAAATTGAACAACAGTTCTCAAATACTGAACATGTTCAGAAATTTATTAAATTATGCAGTATTTTTCTACACAAAGTGCGAAAAACATATTTGAGCTTATTAGTTTACGAATTTGTTCAGAAAAAAATGTTCAAAAAAAACTGAACAACTCTATTAAAATGTTGAACTTGTTTAGAAAAAAATTGAACAACTGAACATGTTATACAGATTTGGAAGCAACTGAACAACTGAACACTGAAAAACTGAACATCTTCAACAAATTTACAGATCTCAAACTCCACCAATTCACAAATTTACTAATCTCAACAAATTAAACCAAAAGAAAACAAATCGATTACAGATCTGGAAGCACCCCAAAAACCCTGCAGCAGGGGTCCAGGGTGGTGGTGGTGCAGTGGCTGTAGTGGTGTGGATGTGCAGCAGGGGTCCAGGGTGGTGGTGATGCAGCTGCGGCGGAGGCACCACTCTAGTGGCCGTTTAGGGTGGTGGTGCAGAGGCGACATGCGATGGAGGCACCGCTGTAGTGGGCCATTCGGGGTGATGGTGCAGAGGCGTGTTGGGGTTATACTGAAAAGTATGTTTTTACTTTGTATAACCAAACTGAAGTTTCTTATTTATTTACTGAAATAAATTATTTAATCATTATTGCATTAAATATGAATGAATGTTATATATGTTTATTGCAAAACCCGTTCGATAAGACAATACGTATTACGTTGTAGTTAATTTGGTGATACCCGATCACTGAAGATCAAATTAACAGCCCTCGTAATTAAGTAAAAATTAACAACCCATATGGAAATGAACGAACCATCATGAACGGTTGAAGTGTGAGACCCAGATTGACCTGTCTTGACCAAGGGATCACACTAGCGCATTTAGGTGCGCTGAATGAGGACCTACAGGAGGACAAATTATTCGGTACTGAATATACAAAAATTAGACCTCAGTGGTGCGTTGTTTCTTAATCTCCGTCCCTTAAATAGGATCATGTGAAATTAATAACTATTGCTTTGACTTATAATGGGAAGAGAGTCAATGTGATTCGATACCTTATATCTTGGGCAATATTATTAATTACATGACGATTGCTGACATTTAATACGGAGAATCACGTGCAAGTACGTCTTGCTTGATTTGTCCCCTTGGTGGGCTCATATCCTTTATCATGTCAAATCTTGCAATTGGAAATTTATTTCCGGCATGGATAATAATGTTGAGCTGTCTTTACTCCAAGGACAAAGATATTAATTAATATAAAACTTGTTTAGTGGCTTAATTAATTAATTGACTAAGATAATCTTAAACTCGGGAAATAATGATCGGGGGCCATGTTATATGTGAAATCGTAATATGAGTTAAGATGGATAATTCAATATTAATTTTATAGTGGAGTAAATTAATATTAATGGACTTGAATAATATTTGGTCCAAAATATTATAGCTCCATAGTCAATTGGAGGTTCAATCTTAATTCTCCTAAAGACCCCCCAAATAGCCCAAAATAAAGTCCAATTAATGAGAGAGAAGAGCAAATATTCTTGCTATATTTCCAAGTGTAATTTTCGAAAATCTTGTCTATTAAATGAAGAAAAGATTGTCTTGATTTTCTTGTAGATATTTTATGGAAAGAGATAATTATTGTAGGAATACATAATTATCCCATAAATTCAAGAAGTCAAATCTTGACTCCTTCTATAGTGTAGATTTCAAAAATATTGGGTAGAAGAGGGGAAAGAGATTTTTATGGAAAATTTAATTAAGGAAAAAAGAATATAGGAGATATATTCAAGATTTCTTGGAGATCAAGAAAATATTTTCTTCCTTATTTTCCTAGCCCTAATTTTCGCCCCCCTCCTCCCTATTTATAGGGGATGAACTCTTCATTCCTAAGTGCAATTTCATGTGTTGGAAATATTATAAATCCACAAAGGTGGTAGCAAAATATTTAATTTCTCTCTCATTAAAATCGTTCGTTGAAATCTTCTCACCGGATAGCGTTCGTGGACTTTGGGGATATATTTGGGAAGACTCTTGGATTGATTCATCCGTTTGATTTTTCAAGAGGTTAGTAATTCTGTAACTCCTAGTTCCGCATGTTTAGGATTTACGTGAATTATGTGTACGCATATTGTTTATTATTATGTTGAATTGATTTAGGATTAATTCATGTTAGTAATTAACTGTTTAATTTAAATATGTATTTAAATAATTCCCTCGAATAGATCCGGGCACCCTATTTTTCCCAATAAGGCGGTGTTGGAGTAACGAAGAATGTGCGGCGCAGAGAGAGCCATGATTGAGAGAATGAGAAAATGAGAAAATTTTCTTTCCTGAGAGATTAGAAAATGAGGAAGTAGTTGTATGATGTTTGTGATTTAGACGTGTCGGAATTTTTATATTATAAAATGTGAGTTGTGGGTTTCAAAATTTCAGCAGTATAAAAAATAAGGGTAAAAGTGACATTTTAGGTATATATTAATTTGTAGTCCTTAGTAATTGTATCTTTTCCTCTGGGTCAGGTCTTGTATGTACTTGGGTGCACCGTGCACTCATAGTGTATTTTAGAAGCGTGCAACTTGTTATGCTGAAAAATATGAATTATTCACACTGAAAAGTGCAACTGTTAATATGAGAACATTGTTGCATGCTTCTGTTTAAAAAAGTTGCATGTTTCTATTTTGTATAATTTCATACTTTTAAAATGCACTATAAGTGCACGGTGCATCCGGGTGCACATGAGACCCACTCTTTCGTACGTAGTTTTTAGCTAGAAATATTACTAGGAAACTTGTAGTTCCTAGTAATAAACTCGTTATAAAACTAACTTTATCCCCAATTATATTTCCAATCCTAGTTTATTGGGTACGTCCAGAAATATATATGCACGACAAGTGTATCTCTCATTGGCTTGCTTACATGTATATTAAAATAAAATATAACTATAATATCAACAAAAAAAATTAATCCTCTGATGGGTTTTTGGAAGGTATTTTTGGAACTTGGAAGTGTTCATTCATGCTCACGAAAGAAGGAGATTTGGTGTACTCTAAAAAAACAAGAGAATGAGATATTGTGCGCATGCTCTTTAAGCATATTAAAATTGGAAGTTAGCCCTATGATTTTCTAGACGCACAATCATGCCAAATTACCATATTTCTTCCACTTACAACAACCTAAGAGCTGGATTTTAGGCTATATTTATAGTCTTTTTTTCTTGTTTATATTAACCTATATAGCCCATTAATAATAGTATAATTTATATAAACAATAGTCATTAATATTTTACCAATCATTATTGCACATCATGCCATATCATTCCTCACGATCGCTTTTTTGTATCATTGCAACAATAATATCAATCAATGTTCAAGGGCCCATCTCCTTTTTTACACTTTTTTTTAACTAGCTCATAATTTTAAGTTCAAGGGAAGTATTTATACAATATTGACATAAATTTCAATATTAGATATTTTTATTTTCATCTATTAGAAAAATTAAATAAATGAATTAATTTCACACCTCTCTATCAAGTTCGAATTTTTAGATGAAATGAAATTATTTCATAGTATCAGAACATTCAAACTCACGTTCATATCCTGGGTTCGATTATAGCTGAAAACAACTACATTGATATTAAATTGTTCACTCGATGGACCTCCTCCCAGTGATGGAGTAATTAAGAGAATTCAGCCCACAAGTGAATAGGTATATTAGGAAAAATTAAATAAATAAATTAATTTCACATATTTCTATAAGTTCGAACTTTTAAATGAGATGCATATTTCAAAATCGAGTATTTACAAACTTAACTAAGATGGTGTGAAATAAAAGTGGACTTTAAAAAAACCTTGAATTCAACAATTTTGATTTTATTACAAAACTTTAAGGCTAAGCTAGAAAATGTTTAAACTTTTTTTTTTTGATAATAGAATTTTTTTTTTTTTGGAAACAGATAATAGAAAATGTTTAGACAAAAACTTGTATAGACTTGATTCATGTCATGAACTCAATTTTTTAGTATCATTGTTATATACAAAAACTCTCACTGTTATGTATAAAAATTATTACTGTTATGTACAAAAACAATCACTATTTAGAAAATGCTTTATATTTTTAAACAGTGAAAGTTTTTGTGCATATCAGTGATAGTTTTTACACATAACAGTGATAGAGTTCATGTATGAACCTGGTTCACAGGAGTGTTACTCAAATGTTCAATGTTTAAACTTATAAAACATTTATTTTCATGTTCAAAATTGAGATAAATATGGTAAGATCAAATGCGATATATTTTCACTAGTATGACGCAATGGTGCGAATAAAATGATATCAGTGAGAGATATAGAATCAAGAAGATGTAACGTAAAATATATAATGTCAAAAAATGAAGAAAAAATTGATGAAAACAATTAAAAGGTGAGAAGAATGAAATCAAAAGGTTTGAAACAAGTACATACTTAGAATAAAACTTTTAAAATGCATGGATAATTGTAAGAATAGTTGGCCTTGCTGTCTAAACTCCATTGGGCACCATATGATACACTCGTTTGAAGCATTTTTGTTATTTTATTTTTCTTGTATTTGTGGTGGTGGCATGTTTAATATTCTGATGCTGCAAGTGGGACACTAACTTTAAAAGGCAAAAAGAATCTAAAAAGAACACACAAGGCACACGCGTGGGATTATGTGTGTTTTCATGTCTACAAAATCTTAATTCACTCTCTTATCATCATCCATCATACTAACATTTTATAGCATAGCATCTAGATTAGGTTTGGTTCTCTTGCAAAATAATGGTAAAAAATAGAAATATAATCTAAATCTTGTTTCTAACGAATATATCACGACTGTTTTACTTAATATGAAAATATATACACAATTGAAATGTATTTGTTGGGATGTAAAAGAGTCGAGTAAATTATTAATTTTTTTCTCGAAATTTGTCCGAATTGCCAAAAGAATCTCTGTGTATTGAATAAATTGCCAAATACCACATTATTTGGCTAAAGATTTCGTTTGATTGATGAGTAATGTAAAAGAATCACAATATGCAAACTTGGGGCCTGGACAAACCTTGTTAAAGATTTTTAAAATACATCCAATAAATTTTTGTACTACATATTACATTATTATATATTTTTTATGTACATTGATAACATCGTTTATGAAGTAATAATTAACCTATTTTGGAAGCTGGTATTTAAATCAATTGTTCGTCCATTTTTAGGGCGTGTTTTAAACACTTAAAACAGCTTCTAGAAGCACTTATTTTCAAAGCCTCTCTCACAACTTTTGAAAATAAATGCTTTTGAAAGATGTTTTAAGTGTTTCAAAACACACCATTAGTTCCCAATTTCAATTTTAAACCTTTTGTAAGAAGAAGAAAAATGTCCGGATTGTTTTTCTTACGGGTTGCAATTCTGAGCCCGACATAAAAACGATACGAAATATGTGAATTAGTGTTTAGGCTTCTTATGTTACTCCTTATCGTATCATTCTGATAAGGACACAAAAATTTATGTCATGTTCGTGTTCGTGTTCGTGTCATGTCAACCAGTTAAACACGATAAAATTAATAGATGACACAATAACTTGTTAACCAGTAAGTGATCCGATAATATATACTCCGTATCTGATAATAACACATATACGCTAAAGTATGATAATGGCACGCGAAGTTTTCAAATTTCAAAACTTAAATTAAATATTTTAAATATATTTTAAAAAAATATCAGATTTCAATATTTACAATTATAATTTTAAATTGTAACATTTAAAAAAAAATTATATCGTTTCATTTCGACACAAAAAATATTTGTATTTGTGTTGTATCGACATGTATTCTTATCGTGTCATGTTCATATCACTTTATCGTGTTAGTGTGTCGTATCGATATGATTACAAGATTTGTAACCCCTAATTCTTTTGCGCCATAAAATATAGTATTACATTTCTTTTAGCTAGTCGAAATTAAAATTATAATTGAAGAAATAAAAATTATAATTGGATTCGGTAGTTAATTACTAAACACACTTTAGGAGTGCGATTAGTACATGCGTCTAGTCGTACATTGTAGATTGCCACCTAGAATAGCCTGTGTTTGACATACGTACCATTTGCATAATCTTAACAAAATTATTATGATTTCCTCAGACAACGGCTCATGTCTGTACCCTGTGTGGTCAGTGTAACGTGTGTTATTATTGTAAGATAATAAGCAATTAAAGATTTAATTTAGTCTTGGCTCAAAAAAAAAAAGTCAATAATTTAGAATATACATACATTATATAGATTCAATTTGCATAATCAAAGTCTTTTTAAAATTTATTTTAGTAATTTATGTAAATAATTAAGATGTACCGGTATATTATTCAACAAACTTAAATAAATATATAGCAAATCATCATTGAATTTTACATATTTTTCAAGCTGTATATAATAATAATAATAATAATAATAATAATAATAATAATAATAATAATAATAATATCTGAAATTATATGACAAGAGAAAGGTAGAAAGTGATGTGATAGGGTAGATGGAAATGAATGATCCGTTTGTTTATTTAGATGAATGGTGTCTAGTCATATAGATGAATTCCGTCTCCAAATATGGTTTGTGGTGATATCATTCAAAACTTTTTTTCCTTCTCATTCCATACAACAATATCATTGCTAAATGAGGAGGCATTCCACTTGCATAATTAGTACACACACACGCTATAAACCCAAAAAATTAAAAATTTACTTTAAATAATATATAAAAAAGTTTTTACGAAATTAAATAAAAATTTATGAAGGTCTCTTAGGTGAGATTTATATTTACTATACTTTTATGATTCATGGGCCAATGAAGTTCCTACATATCAGTCATGTTTAAATTAAAATACAGACTTAAATATTGTGATGAAGATCTGCGTCTTGCGCAGGACTCCGTCTTAATAGAATATACATCATCACATTTATGTATTTTCATATTAATTTTATGTGTAGTCTTACTCTATTCTAGTGAGCTTATATATAATTAATGAGTATGTCTCATATGATTATGATTAAGTTACACCGTGCAATTTAAATGCATTTTTTTAAATATGTAACGTGTTTAAATAAAAATAAATTACATGTTTTAATATAAGCAAGTTGGATGTTTGAAAATTGTATTTGGATTATAGGGTGAACCTGATGTATATTAGAGTTTGTGGTAACTAATTAGATATTTACACACTTCAAAATATAAAAGCAAATTTGTTTCGAAAAAAAAATTATATATAAAAACAAATTAGCTCGATATTATTACACTTGAAAGCAACATTTTAATTGTTGGAAAAATCACGATTTTTATTTTGGTTGCAATTTAATGTAACATTTTATGAATAATATATTTTTTATTTTTTCAATTGGAACCAATCAGATTTTTAATCTCCCGAACACAAACGTCCGAGCAAAGGAAATACCGACCGGTGATTTTAACAGCATAAACTTATTAAAATGACAAAAACTCATATGAAACGGTCTCATACATGAGACGGAGTTCAACCAAGCATAAATTACACACATCCCTCCCAAAGTGTTAAAGCGCCAACTTATACCCCGTCTCATCGTGAGACGGTCTCATGCAAGTGTGTCTCTATTAAAATTGATATTCATCACAAATTTAGATTATACATACTGCAATCAAATTAAAGGTTGATCTTTACAAAGTCTAACCCTAAAAGTTCTGAATAAGGTAAACACAAAATTTATTTCGAGCAAATCAAATATTAATTATCTTTGAGAAAAAAGCTATCAAATACTTGGTCTTGAGTACTATATATGACGTCACTCGTCCATAAAATGCATCAATCCTGAAAAAAGAAAATCGATGAAATCATATAATTTCTTTTTTAATTTTCAATTATTATTATTATTATTATTATTATTATTATTATTATTATTATTATTATTATTATTTTCTCTGCTTTAAGTTTGGGGTTAAAGCTATGCAACTTGATCGTGTAACGTCATGATAAACTCTTAAAAACGTGAAGATAAGCTACCAACTTGTTTCGATTAGGATAGTTCAAGTGGTTAGAAATTCATTAACTAAGACCCCGAGATCTTGGATTCAAGACACGAAAAGGGAAAATTTATTCTCTTTTGATGGGTTTTTTTGTGATGGGGTAGTAGTCTCCCTCTTATGATGGTTGCGGTTTTGGGTGGTTCTGCTCTTGAGCTGGTTGCAGTTCTGCTCTACATTGAGACTAAAAGATATAGTCATATGTCTTAGTGGTACAAGAAAATATTTTAATTTATTATTTTAGGAAACTATAATAATTGATTACCTAAAAAAAATGGCATTATAAACGGCAATTTTGGGATGTCTCCCTCTTGTGGTGGTTGTGGTTCTGTTCTACAGCGAGATGAAAAGATGTTGTCATATGCTCAGTGGTAGAAAAAATTATTGTAATTGATTATCTTGGGGAATTATATAATATAATTGATTACCTTTAAAAAAAAATTGGTATTATAAACGAACCACGTACCTAATGTATGTATTAGCGTGTCAATTTAAATTTCAAATGTGTGATTAGGGAAGGATGCAGGACTTTCGTTCAGGCAAGACACAAATTTGAAAAATTATGCTTCCGCCCATCTATGCTAACAAACAAAGTACTACCTCCGCCCCGGAACACTTTACACAGTTATTGTTCCGCTTGTGTTTTAGCGAACGAGTTTTTTTTATTATTATTTGAAATGATAAAGTAATTTTAAAAAATGCATATGACAAAAGAGGATAAAAACTATCATACCCCACCTTAAAACTTAAAAATCATTAAATTATTTCAAATACTAATAAACAACTCGCACACAAAACCACAAGCAAAAAGTAAGTGTGCTAAGTTTTCTGGGACGGAGGTAGTACATCTCTACATTATAAAAATAGCTATATCCAACACTAAAAAATCAGCTAATTAACAAATTAAATTAAAAAACCCTTGCCTGTAGATAATAACGTCGAAATTATTCAGATATCTGGTAACTGCTACATCTCTACTGGAAACTGCTGGCCACCTTTTTATTGATTGCAACGTGTCCGTCAAAATATGATACGCTTGTTATAATTGATTTGGCATTTTGAGGACTGGTCATATTCAGATATCACGGCACTTCTTATCTCACTCTGGAATCCATTCGGGTAAAAGAGGTAACATTTTTGTTACGAGTTTTTGGGTGTGCATTGTTTAAATTATTTGGAAAGGTAGAAACAAACTGATTTTTTTATGGAAAAGACTTTGATCCGGAGAAGGCATTGGAAGAAATTAAGGATTGGTGTTCGGTGAAATATTCATTTTTTTAAAATTATTTATTTTTCGATTGGTTAGAAAATTCTCGAAAAATACTTGAAAGTTAGTGTCTCATGTAAAATTACTTCATTGTATAGTGACAAATCTTAATCTTGTTCTTGTTCAAAGTTGAATAAAAGAATTTTTTCCTACCAAAAAAAAAATAAAAAATACGTCGAAATTAAAATTGGACCTTAAAAGCCCGTCACAAATTCACAATTCTTAACTAGAAGTTGCCTTGAAAATTGTTGATTAAGTCATAATTCTAAAAGGCCTAGCAAACACATACCAAAAAAAAATGAATATAGAATAGAAGAGATGCGCACTTGGATAAAATCGTCTTATTGTGAGACGGGGTATAAGTTGGATATTGACACTTTAATATTTTAGAAGGGGTCAATGTGATTTGTGTTAGATTGTATCACATTTATATATGAGACCGAGTCATATGAGTTTTTGTCTATAGAAAATTGGCAAATATAGGGTGAATAAGTTTCACGGTGAAACTGGTTAAGGAGTGTGATTTATATTATTAAAGAGTGTGACTTTTTACTATAAAGAGTAATACTCATAAAAGTGAAGAATGTGATTATATTATAGCAGAGGGTATCGTAGAGATAATTGAAGGGTGTGACTTATATTACTAAAGGATGTGATTTATATTATTAAAAAATATGCATGTAAAAAAAAATCAATTTCACGGTGAACAAGTTTCACAGCATACCAACTCTAGAAAATTATATATGAAGAGAAATAGTGAATTACGCGATTAATATATTTTTTAAATTTTAATTAAATATATACATATGATTTTTTATTTTATTTTTTTTTAAAAAAGGTGGGATAGTTGTTCTGTCTTGAGTTAATGAAGGTTTGCCCCGAGCGTGATAAGAGAGGATCCAAAACTTTGATTCAAGAGGCTATCACTTTCCAGTTTCCAGGACTAAAATTACAAATGTTAATTGCAATTTAATACACACATGACTTAAATAGTAAATTTAAAAAGACAAAGTCTAATATGAAAATTTGTATACATGAAAAAAACTTTTATTTACAAACAAATTATGTATATAGTGAAGGTAAGCAAAGTCGAGTGGTTCATGGTTCACCAGGCCCGAATAGATCATGATTTAGGGTTCATTATTTAGTGTTTATGATGTAGATGGTTTACCCGGCCCGAATAGGTAATGATTTAGGGCGATTCTATAACTTTTTATACATTAAAATTTTCACACTAGACCTATTCATTTAAAAATTGTACCAACCTACAAATGACCAATTTTACATTCCTCCATTACATATAAACCAAGCACACCCCCCCCCCCCACAACCAAAATCCAACGCCCAACCAAAGTCTGATTTAAGAAAGAAAGTATCGTTCAAGAATTAGTATAATTTTAATTAAATCAACCCTAACAAATCAAATGGTTAGGTCCTACAAATTAGATCATAATCCCTGCAATTTTTGGGTATAGTGTTTTCTTTTTTTAACGTGGTAAAAGTAAATGTGTTAAATAAGGATAATTTTGTTAAATAAAGAACAATGAGTAACACTCATGTGAACTAAGTTTATACATGAACTCTATTATTGTTATGTGCAAAAAATATCACTGTTATGAATAAAAACTTTCACTGATTAAAAATATAACACATTTTTTAACAGTGATAGTTTTTGTACATATCAGTAAAAAAAATTATGTATAACAGTGATAGTTTTTATACATAATAGTGATACTCCGAGTTCACGGTGAACTTGGGTTCACACAAGTTTTTGTCGAGAAGAATTATTGCTATTAATAAGAAAATAAAACTATAATAGATATATCTATCTTAACGATATAGATATGGAAGGGGTAAATAGAAACATGTGGAAATTGCATATTAAATATCAATTATAATTTACTATTTATTCATTGGGGATTTTAATTAATATAATTCCTAAAGTAAATAGATAGATAGATAATTGGTTTTTTTATCAGTAAATTATAATTTTATTAAGGAGCTAAGAGAATATTAATATACAAATTACACCAGTTTACTTACAATATTAACATCCTAAAACAAGTTTTTGGTTTGCAAGTTAATCATTAAAAAAATAAAAAATAAAAATTAGAGTTTAATACATTTTTAATTTCGAACCAACTTCATAGTCGAGCTTTCCACTCCTCTACCACCTTTTGGGAAGAAAAGACATCCTCCTCAAATATCACAGCATTTCTCCATTTCCAAATGAGCCAAATCCGACTATGAGCAACAAAGAATCCGACTATGAGCAGCAATATTGAAAGAAGAGCGTGAGAGCTACACAGTCAATATGCCAAGCCATCTATAACAAGCCATCAAAATATCGTACGATGCCATACATTCAAAGAAGACATGATTACCACTTTACAATGTAGCCCCTCAAGAAACACACCTTGAATCGAGATTCTAATTAAGCATGTTTCTTTTACACAGGTGATATTTAGTTGGAAGTAGATCCTAGAGTACTCTCCACCCATGAGCTATATCACCTTCACCGGATATATTAATCGATCCCTTAAGTTAATTAAGCTCAAATCCAATTTTTTAGGCCTAATAAATTAAATCAAACCCAACAAGTCAAGTTCATTAAACAAATCAGGCCCTAGTCTAAGTTTTTTTTATTGGTAGGTCCAAGTCAAGTGCTGAAACCCAGCAAGTGGTACGACCAAATAAGTTAGCTCAAAATATTATTCATAAATCTAGGGTAAAACAAAATATGCACCCATAAATAGGGATCTCATTTCATTCATTTGGGAGATCAGAAATAATGAATACATTGAATTCGTAAGTCATATATAAACCAATTTCGGTGATTCAAAAGTTATTATAGTTCTTCGTAGAATTTTGTTCAGGTTTTTCGTGAAAATCGTACAATTCGAGATCAAGGTGCTAAAACTATTCCACGACATTCTTCATATCAATTCTGTGGTGTTCTTCGTGAAGTCAACAACATTCATTTGGGTGAGGAAGAAAGAGTTTGTGCTCAATCCACGTGCAATATACATGTCATAAATTAATTAGGCCTGAAAATTAAAATAGTGGTTATGTGTCATGAATTGATAGTTTGTATATATAGTTCGTGTAATTTCATTGATAATTAATTTGATGCGTTTAATACAACTATATTTAGCATAAGTGCAACACATTTACTCTTATATACATTAAATTATAAATAAAAACTTATATTAGATAATTTTATATATAAGATGAGATACAATTAGATTTTAAATTGTATATCATGATCTAAATATTCAAATGAAACATCATCTCACGTGACGTATGAGCTTCTCACACAAAATTACCTCTAAATTATGACATAAAAAATCTAATTAACAATAACCTTAACAAACGACAACACATAGCAAAGCACGAAATCGAAGTCCCAATTGAAAAAATGTATTGAATAATTAGTCGACACGCATCCCACTCCAAAATACAAAAGGTAAATTTAATACACCTTATGATAACATTGAAAATGACCCGAACAATCATATACGACTAGACTAGGAACACACAAAATGTTTGGAACCAATCTCATCAATCAAAAAAAAAAAAAAATGGTACATAACTTACACATGTGAGGATTGAGCACCATTAGATGGTCAAATAATTTCCCAACTTGGGTTGGTTTTTAACAAGTTAGAAGAAAATGAATCATGCTAATATTGCACACAATGGTGGGGGTCTATCCTCAAGCTTCTTGGTTTAAAAAGATGAGAGGTAGAGAGAGAAATTTTGTGGGAAGGGTAGAAAACCTATTTTTCGAGCTTTATCCGGTGAGGCAGATAACAGAACCTAGGAACCCAAGTCGTAGGTTAGATAGTGTAACGGGATCAAAGAGAAACGATTGGATCAAGGTATGGAACTCCAATAATAGGTATGTGTCGTTCTTTTTCAAGAACTTCCCGGAGGAGTGTTCGATGGAGAGTTTGTTCCGAAAGTTTAAAGAAGTTGGCCAGGTAAGAGATATCTTCATTCCCAAGAGAAGAGATAAGAATGGAGATCGATTTGGTTTTGTACGGTTTGGGGGTCAGGCGAACTGGGAAAAATTGGAACAGGAACTAAACAAGATTTGGTTTGGATTTTATAAACTAAGAGCCAATATATCAAAATTTGTTAGACGCTCTGCAGGCACGTCCTCTCAGAAACTCAGGGTTGAACGCGCACAGCCGTTCAAAATTCTACAGAGACACGCGATCTCAAGAGCCAGCACGAGGAAGGATGATACCTCTTACTGCGACGTGGTTGAAGGAAAGCATAATGAGTTGCCGAAGGGAACAAGAAGTGTGGAACAACCCAAGCCCCAAAGCATGCACACACCGAGATTTATGGGCATGTCATTTGATTCCACGGTGGAGGAAAGGAAGCATCTTCTGAGATGTTTTTCTGGGCAACTTAAAGAGGAATTCCCATGGACGGACGTCGGGGGAGAAATCCAGGTGGCCTGTGAAGGTAAGATGATGGCATGCTATAGAGGGGGTATATCAGTCCTATTCCAGCCCATTTCAGATGAGGAAATTGAACCACAGGCGTTAGAAGTAATCGGGAAATGGTTCGAGTTCTTGGAGCCCTTTTCTGAGAGGGAGATGAACAATGTCAGGGTGATTTGGACCCGGTGGTTCGGGATTCCGCTTCAAGCTTGGAATACCAGGTTCTTTAGGATGGTGGCTTCCAGATTCGGGTCAATTGTCAAGATCGATGATGACACGTTAAACCTGAGATGTCTACAAAGCGCGAGGATCCTCATGAGAACTCCCTGCTCATATATCCCTATAAACCCCATTGTGGTGCAGATTGATGGGAGAATCCAACATATTAGAATTAGAGAAGAGGAGGAGGACATGTCCGATTGGTATGACGAGGAAAAAGCAGATGAGATTTGTGACATTGATGAGGACGATGGATCTTCAGATTCTGATTTGGATGATTTTCGGGAATCGATGTCGAAGACGGTGAGAAGATGGAAATCGCCGGCGACCAGTTGGTGGTAGACGAACAGAACCCTATATAGGATGGGCCCCATATTTTTGAATTAGAAAGTAATGATGAGCGGCCGCCAAATCTTGAGAGAGAACCGAGATCTTTGCATGGGGAAGAGTCGGCGGGGGCATATCTCGAGTTAGGTAATCATGAAACGTGTGCATCAGTCCCGAGGAGAAATAAAGATGGTGTGCAGTGGTTTAAGGTGGTGGATGATTTACCGTTAGAAAAATCCGATTTTTCTGGGAAGAGTACCAAGACCCAATCTGAATTTTTGATGCAGTTGCAAAACCCGGTTGAAAGTGGTGAGAGGCCTAGTGACTTAAAATTGGTCCATCTCTCTTTTCAGGAGCAGGGGGACAAGCCCAATATTATTGTAACCAGGACTCTTGAGTTCCCGGCTCAACATGCTGCCTCAGCCCAAAAGTCAACTTCTATAACCCAAAATCACACCCCCTCCACTGATAATTCTCTTAACCAGGTTCCCAATTTAAGCCCACCAAATTTCAAAGGCCAATTCACCCATTCAAAGCCGGTCAAACCTTCTTCCCACAACCTGTACCCTATTTCCCCTTCCTGTTTCCAGATTAAATCCACAAACCCTCATTTCACCCAAAAATCCCAGTCTCCTCCTCGTACCCACCTCAACCGAACCCCTATTTCACAGCTAATACCTTCCCCTCCTCCACCTAAACACACTACCCACGTCCCTCTTCCTCCACCGACGACAACGCCAATCTCCATAGTTTCACACACGTCTGAAGTTTGCTACGAGGAAGCAGTTCATCTGAGTGAGATTTCGCCTATGGTGATTGATATGGCCAAGTTGGGTGAAGGCTCTGAATGCTCTAACTCACACAAGTTAACTCCTATGAATTGGAAAAAGGCTGCGCGCGCCCGAAAATTTGTGACTGAACTGGCAATGGATGTTGACAGTTTCGAAGAATCCAGATGGGCCTGTTGGGAAATAGGTTGCACAGATCTATTCGGGGTGAATATTTAAATACAAATTTAATTCTTTAATTATTACTAGCATGAATTGATCCTATATTAATTCAAATAATAATCCAACAACATATCATGCATATAATAATTCACGTAAAACCTACGCATGCGGAATTCTACGAGTTTACATGAACGTACCTCTTGGGATGGCAACGGTATGACTGAATAGACTAACCGTAAGGACTTCCCAAGTATTCCCTTAGTCCTCATTCAACTATCCGGTGGAAGGATTCTTGTGAACGATTTAACAAAAGGAAAATAAATTATGTTGCACCACCTTTGTGGATTTACTAATTTTTCCAGTACATGGAATTGTACTTGGGAATGAAAGAATCATCCCCTATTTATAGAGGCCAAGGTGGTCGAAATTTAGGTCTAAAATAATGTGGAAAAATCTTTTCTTGATCTTCAAGAAATCTTGAATATATCTCCTATATTCTTTTTTCCATAATTATAATATTCCACAAAATCCCACCTTCTCTATTTGCTATGGAATTTTCAAAAATAATGAGGTCCAAGATTCCAAGATTTGGATCTTCTTGAATTTATGAGATATTCTTGTATTTCAAGAAATACATATCTTCCATAATATCTTTTCAAGAAAATCAAGAAAATCTTTCTTGCCCTATATTTTCTAATTTTCGAAAATCATCTCATAGATAACCTAGTGGGAGATTTCTTGAATTTAATGAGATAATCTTGTATTCCAAGAATACATATCTTCATTCCATAAAAAAATTCAAAGAAAATCTTTCTCCCAACATATCTATAATTTTCGAAATTTTCATGGGAAAAATAAGCAACAATATTTATTTTATTTTAATCACCTTTTCAGTTAATGGACTATATGTTGGGCTACTTAGGGGGCCTTTAGGAGAATTAAGATTGGACCTTCTAATGGACCTTGAATATCTAATATTGAGCCACAATATAATTCAAGCCCATAAATATTAATTAATCCCACTACATAATTAATATTGCATTATCCATCTTAACCCATATTACAGTCAATATGACTCCCGGTCATTATTTCCAGTGTTTAAGATTATCTAGCCCATTAACTAATTCAAGCCACTGAAATAGATTTCCATTAATTAATATCTTTTATCCTTGGTCAAGGAACGGTTCAACATTATTATCCATACCGGAAACTAATTCCACTTGCAAGATTTGGTATGATAAAGCTTATGAACCTCCCAAGGGGCAAATCGAACAAGCGTACTTTCACAAGATTCTTCGTATTAAATCTTAGCAATCATATGTGACTAATAATATTGCCCAAGATAAAAAGTATTGAATCTCATTGATTCTCTACCCATGATAAGTCAAAGCAATAGTTACCAATCTCACGTGATCCTATTTAATGGACGAAGATTAAGAAATAACGAACCACTGAGGTCTAATTCTTCCTTGTTCAGTTCTGAAGAATTTATCCTCCTGTAGGTCCTATTCAGTGCAACAGTCATGCACTAGTGTAATCTTTTGGTCAAGACAAGCCAATCTGAGCCTTACACTTCAACCTTTCACGATGGGTTGTTTATTTCCATCTAGGTCGTGAATAGCGTACTTTTAGTTACAAGGGACTGTTAATTTAATCTTCTGTGATCTGGTATCACTAAATTAACTACAATGTAACACATACGACTTATTGAACAGTTATGCATTAAATATATGTAACATTCGATAATATTTAAAGCAACAGTGATAAATAATTTATTTCAGTAAATAAGTCTGAAAATTCAGTTTCGATTATACAAAGTAAAATCATACTTTCCAGTATAATCCCAACAATCTCCCACTTATACTCAAAGTCTGCTTTTAAGTATACTACAACATGTCTCGTGTAGTCCGTGACATCTAATGTCACCTTCACGAACCTAATAATTTCTCCCACTTATACTCAAAGCAGATTGGCAACGGTCTTGACACCCATTCCTTCCACATGTCTCTCGAATGTATTCAGAGGCAGACTCTTTGTGAATGGATCTGCTAGGTTGTCCTCAAACGCTATCTTTGCCACATCTATATCTCCTCTCTTAACGATTTCTCGTATAAGATGTCTTTCCTTTAGTGTGCTTGTTTGACTCGTGGACTCTTGGTTCCCTTGAATTTGCAACTGCCCCTAGCAAATATTGTTAGACAAATTTGGAACTCCATCCAAGTCCTCTAAGAAGGTCTAGCCAAAACGGTTCTTTCACTGCTTCAGAAGCAGCTACTTACCCGACTTCCATGGTTGAGTCAGTGATGCATTTCTGCTTCACACTCGTCCATTTGATGGCTACACTTCCCAAATGGAAACACACTAACTGAGGCAGATAGTTTCTGGAATCTAAGTCTGATTCAAAATCCTAGTCCGTGTAGCCGATGGGGATTGGACTATCTGACTGGTAAATCAACATTCTATCCCGAGTTCTTTTCAGAAACTTCAGAATATTTTTAACTGTCGTCCAATTCTCTTTCCCTGGGTTACTTTGATATCTTACTACCATGCCTACGGCAAAGCAGATATCCGGTCTCGTACACAGCATTGCATACATAAGGTTTCCGACAGCTGAAGCACAAGGAATGCCTTTCATGTCATCTATCTCCTTTTGTGTCTTAGGGGACATTTTCTTGGATAGATGGATTCCAAGTCTGAAAGGTTACGAATCCTTTCTTGGAATCTTGCATGCTGAATCGTTTCAAGACAGTGTCTATGTATGAAACTTGCGATAACCCGATCATCATTTTCTTGATATCTCGAGTGACCTTGATCCCAAGGATGTGCCCGGCTTTCCCTAAGTCTTTCATATCAAACTGTTTTGAAAGCCATGCCCTTACGTCTAATAACACCTTCACATCGTTCTCGATGATCAGAATGTCATCTACGTATAGTACTAAGAATACCAATGCAGTTCCAACACGCTTTTTATACACACAACTTTCAAACTCATTTTGATCAAACCCATAAGACCTTATTACATGATCAAAACATTGGTTCCAAGCTCTGGATGCCTGTTTGAGTCCGTAAATGGACCTCTTGAGCTTACAAACTAGGTGTTCTTGGCCTGTTTCAATGAAACCTTGGGTTTGTTGCATATAGATCTCTTCATCAAGACTTCCGTTAAGGAAAGCTGTCTTGACATCCATTTGCCAAATTTCAAAGTAAAAATACGCAGCAATCGATAAGAGAATACGGATGGACTTAAGCATGGCTACGGGCGAAAAAGTTTCCTCATAATCGATCCCTTCTTTCTGAGTATAACCTTTCGCCACTAGTCTTGCTTTAAAGGTTTCAACCTTCCCGTCCGGTCCCCTTTTCCTCTTATATACCCACTTGCATCCAATGAGTTTTACCCCATTAAGTGGTTTGACTAGCTCCCACACTCTATTATGAAACATAAAACCCATTTCAGCTTTCATTGCTTTTTGCCAAGAATCTGCATCCTTGTCTTGGAGTGCCTCGTCATATGTCCATGGGTCTGATTCGTCTTGACCGGGAATCAAGTCCGAGGACTCTCCTATTCCCATGAATTTCTCAGGCTGCCTAACAACCCTCCCACTATGACGAGGTTTCGGTCGTGAAAGCGTATCGTTTGGTATATCATCTAGTACAATTGGCACTGAGGTTTGCCCTCTAAGCTCATTTAAGGTAATCTCACTTCTGGGTTTTCTTTGGTTCATATGGTCTTCTTCCAAAAATCTAAAGTGGGTGTTGATGACCACCTTCTGATCTTCGGGACCATAGAACATACACCCTTTTGTTCCTTCGGGGTATCCTACAAAAATTTTTAATTCGATCGAGGATCCAATTTACCCGCTTCCTTGTCCAACACGAGGCCGGACACCCCCAAATTCTCATGTGTCTCATACTAGCTTTGCGCCTGGGTCCACAATTCTTTGGAAGTTTTGGGAACCGATTTGGATGGCACCAAGTTCGTAATGTAAGTCATTTGTTTCCAAGGCATGACCCCGTAACTACTTGGGAAGATCCGCGATAACTCATCATTGATCTAACTATTTCCAAAAGAGTTCATTTTTCGCTCGCAACCCCGCTTTTGTTGAGGGGTTCCGGTGCGATGTTTGGGATACAATCCTTCATCGATAAGTAGTTCAAAAACTCATCGCTAAGGTATTCGCCTCCACGATCAGATCGTAGAGACTTGATACGTTTTTCCCTATGATTCTCTGTTTGAGCCTTAAATTCTTTGAATTTCTCAAAGGTCTCAGATTTATGCTTCATAAGGAAAATATAACCGTACCTTGAGTAATCATCAATAAAATTACTCATAACCTCCTCTTGCTTTGGTTGACATTGGACCACATACATCTGTGTGAACGATCTCTAACACTTCTTTGGCCCTATTCCCCTTGGCTCCAAATGCCCTCTTGGTCATTTTATCCTCCAGACATGATTCGCAGGTTGGAAACGGTTCAACTTGGAGAAGCTCCAGTGAACCGTCTCTCACCAACCTTTGGATCCTCTTTGGATTTATATGACCCAATCTTAGATGCCAAAGAAGTGTCTCGTTCACGTCGATGAGCGATTTTTCTTTTCTAAAAGCTTGATTGATGTGTTATAGGATACATTTCGTGAGTGGTGTGCACAGTTAATTGTATAGAGATTATTCGACAATGTTCCATGACAGATAAATTTATCAAAAAGAAAAATGGTAACAACTTTATTAAAAGTAACCGAATATCCATCATAAAAAAATTTAGAAACTGAATTCAAATTCTTTCTAAAAAATCTGGAACGTAAAGAACAACTCTTAAAATTAAAACTCTGTCTTCAAAAGACATGTGCACTTCTCCCATCGCTTTCACCGCCACTCTCAGAAGATCGCCCAGTGTGATGAGGACCTCACTCCCACTAAGTTGTCGGGTCCGCTTGAACCCCTGTAATGTGAAACAAACATGATTAGTGGATCCACCACCCATAAATGGGAGGCATACGCCGCTAAACAAGTTTCAACAACTAGTGCGTGAGAATTACATTTCTTTCCATCCCTTTTGGGTCTGGAACAGGCTGACCTCCAATGTCCTTTCTCATCGCAGTTGAAGCACTTTCCCTTAGCTGGCTTGTTCACTCTACCACCCTTCTTCACCTTATATTTGCCATTGGCAACACTTGAGTTCACTTGCTTGTGGCCTTTGTTCCTTTTCTTGTTCTTACCACCCCTTGGTCTAGAAGAAGAAGAAGGTTTGTTTGCCACCAAGGCTCGGGCTCTTTTTTTTCAATATCGCCCTCTGCCGAGACTAAAGCTTGCAACAGATCGTGCGAGAACTTCGATTATTCATCCGTAGTTCAACTCGAATCGCTCAAAACTTTTCGGCAGAGAGTGGAGCACTAAATCGATTTGGGTCTCGATATCGATTCGCCCAAGTACCTCAAGTTTATTAAGGTGAGCCATCATCTGGAGAACGTGTTCCCTTACGCGCGTTCCTCCACCATTTTCATAGAGAGCAAGTCCCTCATGGTGATCTGACGAGCCACACGGTTCTGATGTTGAAACATCGCTTTAAGACTAGTCATGATTTCCGCAGCGGTCTCAACGTTCTGGTTTTGGTGTTGCAACACATCTAACATAGAAGCCAAGATGGTACACTTTGCCATTTCGTTAGACCGCCTCCCCATCAAAGATACTCTTTCTTAACCGTTTTAGTGGACTCATCTGATGGTTTATCCGGTTTAGGTGTGGTCGAGAACCCGGTTATGGCTTTGTGCAGTGAGGACAATAGTGAGTTTTCGATTCCAATCAACAAAATTTTCTCCAGTGAGCAAATTGTCTTTAAGTATATTGAATAGTGGATTAAAAGGTTGCGACATGATGAATGAAATAAATAATAATAATGCAAAAGCACAAATATATCACAAGGTTCGATCACATGCTTCATATTAAAATCTCAAAAAAATATGAACACGATCGCCAACATCTCAAAAAGCAGTTTAAATAAGCCCGCGTGGGGTGGGTCATTATTTAAACACATTTAAGCGAGTTACAAACAAGAACCGTTACAAACCTTTAATATCCAGATTAATAGTTGGCTTCACTTGACCAATATAAAATCGACGGGGACTTGAGGGAAGTATATGCATATCAATTTTATACCTAAGTAATAACCATGATTAAATCTGAGGATTATTATTTCGCTTTTGAACGAGCCTCGTGGGGAGGTCATCGCCGCCACTAGTAATAACCCACAATCATCCGTTTGGAATTCATTCATGTGAAAGCTATCTTTTTGACCGTCAGGTGGGGGAATTTCTCCAAAAGAATTCACAAATAAATAAATCATGGAGGTCAAAATTAATTCAATTTTATTATCCGGAATAAAATTGTCAATTAATTATTTAAACATACTTAGTAATTTTGAAGGTGAGATTTTTCATTTGGGCAATTCTCATGCATACACATTTAAACAAATTAAATAAAGCATAAGAAAGACAAAATAAATCAAGCAAAAACAGAAAAAAATAAACATATTGGGCAACAAATTATCCAATTGTCATGGTTTGATTTTTCTTGGCTTGATCTTGAAGAAACATCGTCTCGATTTTCTCCCACTCGATCGTCTCGAAAAAATACCGTCTCGAAACGCCACGCCATTTCCTTCGCGGTGGATGGACGCACGATCAAGATCCCGCATTTATTAGCCAAATTCTCATTAGCCTCGGCGCGCCTCAAGCAAAACGCGCAAGCCGCGCCTCGGCAAACCTCGGCGGGCACCGGCTGATAGCTCTCGGCGAGCGTCAGCGTGTATTTCGCCGCCATGTTCTTGACACTTTCGCCCGCGTTCTCGCGCGTGTCCGCAACGTGCCGCGTGCCAGCGCACTGTCTTATTCCGCCGACTCCGCGCCGTCCTTTGGTCGCTCCAGAAACAGCGTCGCCGTCGCTCGGCCATCCATGTGGCCTTTCGGCCCTCGGCCTCGCCCGTCGTCTGCATCTGCAGCGTCCGCGTCGCATCGTGCCTCCTTGTACGTCCGCGCGCAGCGACGATGCACGCCGGTTACGAATTTTGTCCTTTAATTTGTCTTTAATTCTTCCTCGTTTTTCTGATCCGGTTATAATTTATTTACAAAAAATAAATAAACCTAGATCTAGACTAGTCTATTACATTGATCAAATCAAACAAATTCTAATCTACTCGTGGATTTTCTCACGAGGCAAAACGAATCCGAACGAATCGAATTAAAAACCACAGTTTATATGCATGCATAAACAAACACATTAAATTTCATAACAATTGGATACCTGCAAAATAGATCTAGCAATTCTACTATCCAATTTCAAATTTAATGCCAACGAATCAAATTACAATTTAAAAAATTCAGAGCCCGAAACCGTGGCTCTGATGCCAGTTGTTGGGAAATAGGTTGCACAGATCTATTCGGGGTGAATATTTAAATACAAATTTAATTCTTTAATTATTACTAGCATGAATTAATCATATATTAATTCAAATAATAATCCAACAACATATCATGCATATAATAATTCACGTAAAACCTACGCATGCGGAATTCTACGAGTTTAAATGAACGTACCTCTTGGGATGACAACGGTATGGCTGAATAGACTAACCGTAAGGACTTCCCAAGTATTCCCTTAGTCCTCGTTCGACTATCCGGTGGAAGGATTCTTGTGAACGATTTAACAAAAGGAAAATAAATTATGTTGCACCACCTTTTTGTATTTACTAATTTTTCCAGCACATGGAATTGTACTTGGGAATGAAAGAATCATCCCCTATTTATAGAGGCCAAGGTGGTCGAAATTTAGGTCTAAAATAATGTGGAAAAATCTTTTTCTTGATCTTCAAGAAATCTTGAATATATCTCCTATATTCTTTTTCCCATAATTATAATATTCCACAAAATCCCACCTTCTCTATTTGCTATGGAATTTTCGAAAATAATGAGGTCCAAGATTCCAAGATTTGGATCTTCTTGAATTTATGAGATATTCTTGTATTTCAAGAAATACATATCTTCCATAATATCTTTTCAAGAAAATCAAGAAAATCTTTCTTGCCCTATATTTTCTAATTTTCGAAAATCATCTCATAGATAACCTAGTGGGAGATTTCTTGAATTTAATGAGATAATCTTGTAATCCAAGAATACATATCTTCATTCCATAACAAAATTCAAAGAAAATCTTTCTCCCAACATATCTATAATTTTTTAAATTTTCATGGAAAAAATAAGCAACAATATTTATTTTATTTTAATCACATTTTCAGTTAATGGACTATATGTTGGGCTACTTAGGGGGCCTTTAGGAGAATTAAGATTGGACCTTCTAATGGACCTTGAATATCTAATATTGAGCCACAATATAATTCAAGCCCATAAATATTAATTAATCCCACTACATAATTAATATTGCACTATCCATCTTAACTCATATTACAGTCAATATGGCTCCCGGTCATTATTTCCCGTGTTTAAGATTATCTAGCCCATTAATTAATTCAAGCCACTGAAATAGCTTTCCATTAATTAATATCTTTTATCCTTGGTCAAGGAACGGTTCAACATTATTATCCATACCGGAAACTAATTCCACTTGCAAGATTTGGTATGATAAAGCTTATGAACCTCCCAAGGGGGTAAATCGAACAAGCGTACTTGCACACGATTCTTCGTATTAAATCTTAGCAATCACATGTGACTAATAATATTGCCCTAGATAAAAAGTATTGAATCTCATTGATTCGCTACCCATGATAAGTCAAAGCAATAGTTACCAATCCCACGTGATCCTATTTAAGGGACGAAGATTAAGAAATAACGAACCACTGAGGTCTAATTCTTCCTTGTTCAGTTCTGAAGAATTTATCCTCCTGTACGTCTTATTCAATGCATCAGTCATGCACTAGTGTAATCTTTTGGTCAAGACAAGCCAATCTGATCCTTACACTTCAACCTTTCACGATGGGTTGTTCATTTCCATCTAGGTCGTGAATAGCGTACTTTTAGTTACAAGGGACTGTTAATTTAATCTTTTGTGATCTGGTATCACTAAATTAACTACAATGTAACACATACGACTTATTGAACAGTTATGCATTAAATATATGTAACATTCGATAATATTTAAAGCAACAGTGATAAACAATTTATTTCAGTAAATAAGTCTGAAAATTCAGTTTCGATTATACAAAGTAAAAGCATACTTTCCAGTATAATCCCAACAGGGCCTTCTATTGTAAAGAAGCTGAAATCTCATTAGAGGCGAGACAAGCTTGGGAAGTTGGTAGGAAACTCGGGTTGCACAGCAAATGCTCAGATGAGAGGCTACGAAATCATTTGGAACAGCTTGAACGAAGAGACAGAAAGATGGCCCAGAAAGGGAAATGAGGTAACAGCAAAGACGAACAGAGTGTTGATAAATGAAGATTTTCAGCTTCAATGTCAGAGGGCTGGGGAAGAAGGAGAAAAGAAAGGAAGTCAGAGAAATGATCTTCAAAAATAAAATAGAGGTATGTTGTATTCAAGAATAAAAAATGGAGCATATTAGTAAGTTTATTTGTTTGTCTGTGTGGGGTGACCATGGCTTTGATTGGGAGTTTAGTCCGTCTGACAGGAATTCGGGGGGGATAGTTACAATCTGGAACGAGGCCATTTTTTGCAAATCTAGCTCTTGGTTTATGAGAGGTATGCTTGTTGTTAATGGGTTTTGGCGAGAGGATGGAACAAGATGCATAATTATAAACGTGTATGCGCCGTGCTCTTTTCCTGAGAAATGTGAATTGTGGGATGCCATCAAGAGGGTTATTCAGCAGAATTTAGATGCCTGTATTAGTATTGTGGGGGATTTCAACTCAATTAGAAACGAACATGAAAGAGTTTGGGAGAGGAGAAAGAGTCGACTCCAGAGATATTTATTGCTTTGACGAGTTTATTTTGCAGTTTAATCTCATTGACTTGCCCCTAATTGGGAAGAAGTTCACTTACTATAATCCCGATGGATCGTGTAAGAGCAGGCTCGATCGAATGCTATGCAACAAGGAATGGATCAGAAAGTGGCCGGATCTGAATTTGAGAAGTTTGGGCAGAACAATTTCCGATCACTGCCCGATATTCGTTCAGTCTAGCACTAAGGATTAGGGCCCAAAACCCTTCAAATTCATCAACGGGTGGATCTCTCATCTAGAGTTCGCCTCGATGGTGAAAAGCAAGTGGGAGAGCTACATCGTTGACAGTGGAGCAGTTACATTCTGAAAGAAAAACTCAAATTACTCAAGACAGTCTTAAAGGTTTGGAACAAAGATGTCTTCGGCATGCTTGATACATCAATCGAGGTTAAGAAAGCAGCGATTGACACCCTCGATAGAGTTGACGGTACCTTTGGATTGGAAGAGGATGAAATTATGGAGAGAAATTGACTTTTGGCAGAATTACTAAGGAAGCTAATTTGGAAATAGGGCCTTTTATCACAAAAGGCAAAAAACAAGTGGATACATGAAGGGGATGTCAACTCAAGCTTTTTCCATGGATGGATCAACAAGAAAATCAAATCTAATGGCATTGAGGGACTCATGGTGAATGGAAGGTGGATAGAGTCAGTGGAGGATGTTAGAGTCGAGGTATACGACCACTTTAAGAAACACTTCAAAGCAAGAACATTCCCGAGAATCCAGCTGCCTGAAAATCTGGTTTCAAAGACTTTAGATGAATGTGATAACAACTTTCTGGGGGCCCCATTCACCGAAGAAGAAATAAAAAACGCCATTTGGGCATGTGACTCAAACAAAAGCCCGGGCCCAGGCCCAGACGGGTTTTCATTCGCCTTCTTCAAAGAAAATTGGGAGATGCTAAAGAATGACTTGCTGAGGATGATGGAAGAGTTTCACTCGAACGGGAAGTTAGTCAGGGGGTTAAATTCGTCATTTATCGCCTTGATCCCTAAGAACGATCAGGCTCAATCTCTTAATGAATTCCGACTGATTTCTCTCATTGGCAGTTTGTACAAGATAGTTGCCAAGACTCTGGCAAGTAGACTTAGTAAAGTCTTGGACCCGTTAATTTCAGAAAATCAGTCGGCTTTTGTGGGAGGGAGGCAGATTCTTGACAGAATCGTAGTTCTGAATGAGATGATTGATGAAGCAAAGAAGAAGAAACTTCAAAGAATTTTCTTTAAAGTGGATTTCGAGAAGGCTTACGACTCCATTGATTGGGATTATCTTGAAGAAATGATGGCAAAGATGAATTTCAGCCCTAGATGGAGGATGTGGATGAAGGAATGCGTGTCTACGGCATCCTCTTCGGTACTCGTGAATGGTTGCCCAACCAAAGAATTTAAGCATGAAAGAGGCATACGTCAAGGCGACCCCCTATCACCCTTTTTGTTCCTCATTGCAGCTGAAGGACTTAGCCTTTTGATGTCTAGAGCGGTGGAGTTTGAAATGATTGAACCATCGGTGGTGGGCAAAGATAAAATCAAGGTGTCACACTTGCAATATGCGGACGATACCATCTTCTCGTGCCCAAGTAAGTTAAGTAATATTTTCACCATTAAGTACATTTTGAGGCTGTTTGAGCTTATTTCTGGGCTGAAAGTCAACTTCTATAAAAGTTGTTTGTGGGGATTTAACGTGGACAGCAGTACACTGGAAAATATGAGCAGAATTTTGGGGTGTGACATTGGCTCTTCACCTTTTTCTTATCTTGGGATGAATGTGGGGGTCAATCATAAGAAGGAGGAGCCTTGGAAAAATGTGTTGGACAAAATCCGTAAGAGGTTGGCGAAATGGAGCGGCAAACATATCTCTTTTGGGGGGAGAATCACCTTGCTAGAATCGGTTTTATCAGCGATCCGGTTATACTGTCTATCCTTCTATCTTATCCCAAAAAATATCATCAAAGGGATAACTCAAATCCAAAGAGATTTTTTATGGGGGGGGGGGGTGTGAGTCTCGTAATAAAACGCCTTGGGTAGGTTGGGGGGAAGTGTGCAAAGAAAAGGAGCGGGGGGTCTAGGGATTAAAGATGTGGGAAAATTCAATCGTGCTCTTGTTAGGAAATGGGTGTGGAGATTTGTGAGTGAATCTAATAGGCTTTGGGTGAGGGTAGTGAAGTCGAAATACGGGTGGTTTTGTGTCAATACTGATAGAGGGGGGGTGAGAGGGCGAGTCGAGGGAGTAGGAGGAATATAAACGTCTCGGGGTGGTGGAAAGACATTAGTAAGTTGTTTAGGAATAAGGAGGGAGTAGGAATGGTGTCGGAATTAAGAAAGATTGTGGGTAGGGGGGATCAAACTCAATTTTGAAACGATGTGTGGGTGGGGGAGGAGGCCTTAAGGGTATCATTTCCTAGATTTTTTAGAATTAGTGGGAACCAAGAGGGTAAGATTAGCGAGATGGGAAAGTGGAATGGGGAGGAATGGGAGTGGGACCTGGGATGGAGAAGAAGGTTGAGAGTTAGAGAGGAGTCATCACTTAATCTTTTGTTACAATGCATTAACAGGTACACGATTGACCGGAGAAAAGAAGACATGTGGAGCTGGAATGGGTCTCCAAACGGCACAGGGCTTACAAATTGATGGCCGGAACTGCTGATCCGGAAACAAATCGTACAAGGAGGAAGGCTTTCAAGAACCTATGGGGCAGCGCACCACCAAAACGAGCTCAAGCAATTGTATGGAAGATTCTCAAGCAAAGACTACCAACGAGAGACAACTTGAAGAAAAGAAAGATCATCGATGTAAATGGCGACGTTTCGTGTCCTTTATGTGGGGAGGTATATGAAACAACATCTCATCTATTCTTCACATGTAAAGTTTCGTCACAAATTTGGAGTAACATCTACAAGTGGAGTCAAGTGAACATGGTTCCTCATGAAGATACGTTCATAAACTTTCTTCAACATGGGGATATCTTCGGGCCTCTCCGTAAAGGTAACATTGCTTCCTCTATTTGGATAGGCGTAGTTTGGACCATTTGGACGAAAAGAAATGAGTGGGTGTTCGAAAGGAAAGAATTGGATGTAACAAGAATCTCAAACGAAATCATTGCAAGAACTTGGTCGTGGATCACGACTAAAAAGGCAAAAGATATGGAGATTCCTTTTGTGATTTGGCGAACTAATCCTTTTTGTATATCGGCATGGACTTAGAATGTTTAAGCTTAGGACTTATGGTTCTAGGATCTGATTTTCTTCATATGTAAGGGAGGGTGTACCCCTTGTACCCCACTTGTTACTTAATGAAGTTTCTTTTTTGGCTGATAAAAAAAAAGCTTCTTGGTTTTATTCAAGGGGTGCTTGATTCAAAACACCCCAATGGAATGTTTCAAATTAAAATTGATGATGATTCCCAATTCATATTTCTTGTTTGGAAAATTAAATAAAAAGAATAAATTTCACACCTCTCTACAAGTTGGAAATTTTAGACGAGACATAATTCTTTCACGGTATCAGAGCCCTCAGGCTCACGTTCACGTTCTGGGTTTGATTCCCGCTGAAAGCAACTCCACTCATATTAAATTATCCACTCGATAAGCCTCTTTCCAATGAAGGAGTAAGAGAATTTAGCCCGGTCCAATGAAGGAGTAAGAGGATTCAGTACACAAGTGAGTGGTGGTGTTAAGGAAATTAAATAAAAAGAATTAATTACACACATATCTACAAGTTCGAACTTTTAGATGAGACGGAGATGTTTCATTTTTATACATTTTGATTAGTTATTTTGCCTTCTATAAGAATTTATTTTCATTTATATTAGTCATCAACCAACGACCATTTTTTATTCACACTTATTTTATAAAATTATAAGTATCATTCTTATTTTTATTCACTAATTAATTTTTCTCATTACCATGGTTATGGTTATGGAAGAATTTGAACCAAAGTCCTCAAATCTGGAGCTATTAACAAGTCAATCCGCTGGCGATTTAATAGGGTACATGTTCGAAACTGAAAACATCTAAAATTTGTGTTCGTTTAATATTTGATTAGTTAATTCATGCGTCCATTCATTTAAGTTGAAACTCGAATATGGCCAATGTTTTAAAAACCGGAACTGGAAGTTGAGCCGGACAACCCCAAAAAAAGGTTGGACCGGGGTCGGACCGGTCGGACCGGATTGAGCCGGTATGACGTCATAATAAATATTATATATATATAATATGCATAATTTAAAAAAAAAATCAAAATATAGAGTATGATAAGTGAATATAAAGTATCTAAACTCACTTCAAACTTCAAAGTTCAAACTTAAATTTCTAAACATAATAGAAATGTCCATTAACATAAATAGTTCCAACTTTCAAATTTCAATTTCCAAACATAATAGAAATGCCATCAACAATACAAAAGTCACAAGTATTAATTTTTATTTTTATTTTTTGATATTTAATTACTTGATATTTAAAATTTCAGAGATCAATACTAAAATAGTATTGAGATGATATTATAATTTTTTTTTTTTTTTTTGACAGAGGAGATGATATTATAATTACACTTGAATTCATTAAATTTAATTGTTTAGAAACCTTCTAAAATAACATTTTAAAATTTGGAGCACACTTAAATTCTTTTTAAAAAAAATACATATATATTAATTGTATTTTATAAATAAAAAATGAAAAGCAAAGCCCAAAAAATTGAAAATGGGTTGGGCTGAAAAAAAAACAAAAAAGGGGGCCGGTTGAAAAACCTAATCTTCTCTCTTCCTTCATATTCATTCTTCTTCAATCATTCACTCACCACCTGACAAAAAACAAAAAATGGGGTTTCTTCTTCAATCGGCGCCGTCGCCCGCCAAGCCATCCACCACCTGACAACCTCTCACGCCACCCATTTCTCTGGGCAGCCGCCACCCAAGACCCGCCACTGCGTTCGGGCTGCAGACCCGCCATTGAAAAATCCCGAAAAATTCCAGTTGCCGCCCACCGCCACACCTCTCCTCAGATGCCGAGAGTGACCCACCACCAACTTTCCACCGCCTTTCCCGCCCTTGGTCAAGGTCTCCTTTTTTTTTTTTTTTTTTTTTTTTTTTTTTTGTTGAAACCGGTGAAAAACCATGGTTCACGGTTCGGTTTTCACCGGTTTTCGAATGGTTTTTCCGGTTTTGAGGTGGGCGGTCCAATAGCGGTTCTATACACCTCTATTGGGCCGCTTTGGGACGGTTCACCGGTCCGACCTGTCCGACCGGCCGGTCGGACCCGATTTTTAAAACATAGAATATGGCTCATTTACATTTTTTTTTCTCAATAATAAATACAATCTTCTTTATTCATTCCAGACTCAGGGGCACTTAATTGGAATTTATTCAATGCGAATGACAATAAAATGGGTACATGATAATTATCGTGATTAATAAAAATAAAAGATATTATCCAATTTAAATTAACTATAATCCATCTTATAATTGTTTATTTTCAATTATTTTCCTATCTGGATAACTGAACAATATCACTTGTTCAATATCTGGTGTTCCATTTTATATTTTATAATATAGATGGATGACACGTGAAATAATAAAAAATATCAAACGAACCATCATATTCTGGGTCCATGTATTAAAAATTCAGCAGGATGAAAAATTAATGAAATACGAAAAGTGGAACATGAGAATTGAACCGTCCAACACCCAACAACAATTTTTTGTCCCATTTTTTCAAAATTAGAAAACAACCCTAACAATTTAACCAGTGTTTTTGTAATCGGTTCGAATCGGCCGGTTCTACGATTGAACCGGGAACCGGCCGGCAAATCGGTTAAAAACACACCTAAAAATTGCTTTTGAGGTTTAATCGGTTTTAACCGATCAAAACCGAAAAAAGTCGGTTCAACCGGCAAACCGCCCAACCGAAAAAACCGATTTCCCCTCTTTTTTTTTTAATTATTAATTAGGTAAATATATGAGGTGAGATAAATATATGAATCAAGATCCACCTTCACCTCTTTTACATTATTTTCTCTCACACTTTCCTCTAACACTTTCAATATGTGACAATATTATGAGATTCATATTTTCCTCTTTTATATTACTTTCTCTCACATTTTCCTCTAATACTTACTCGATGTGGGATAAAAATATAAGGTTCACCTTTCCCATTTTATGCTACTTTCTCTCATATTATTGTATTGTTTTTTATTATGAACATGATTTTATTTTTAAACTAAATATAAGAAATATTGAAAAAAATTAGACATAAATCATTTCAACGGTTGAACCGCCAGTTGAACCAGTCCGACCGATTGAACCGCTGACCGATGGTCTGTCCAATTCGATCACCGATTCGATTATAAAAACACTGAATTTAACCATTATGGATTTATAGATCCATTCCTCCAACATATTTGGGAACATTGAGAGGAAATTTTTCATTCTCATTCCCATTGATAAACTTGAATCAAAGTCACCTAATTTACAACTTGGTTGGTTAGATTCTCACTAGGTGAGAAAATTAAATTAAAATTGATGGAACGTACCCAAATGTGCAACCAAAAAAAGAACTCTTCGACGACTTGTAATCAGATCCCAAGTACGTATAAAACCATTGTTCGTTTAATCATGTACAAATTAAATACAAAGATGAATGGAACTCTTGGACTTTTAATTAGACTAAGTATAACACTGTCCGTCGTTTCATATAATTAGAGTAACATATCACGTTTATTTATAAATTACTATATATCATACTTGGTTTTTAAAATGTTATAAAAAATGGTGAATCTCAAGATATCTTCAGACATATCCAACTAAAGTGTAAGATATTATAAATATGTACTCTTTGCAAGTCGAAAAGGTAACTGCAGAATGAATGACCAAAATCGATCACCTCATCTTATCACTTTCTAAAGAAGGTGCATTAAGGTTGTTAAGTGACCACAATGAGGCCAAAATATATATTATTGAAAACTCAAAGGAATGACAAAAATAAGGTAAAAAATTGTTTTTGTGGAAAATCTATTCCAACTGATTAAATAATGCAGCAGATAATGAGTGAGTAAGGACAAGGCCCCATATTCCACCAAATCTGATCTTGCACAATTGGTAATAATGTTTTGAGTACATATTAAATTTCCACTATTTCTACCTCCCACTGAAAAAAAAAAAAAAAAAAAAAAAAAAAGAGTGCTTGCCACGTGTCAACTTCCTAACTCCATTACATAAACTCAAAAACGACGTGATATATAATTGCATTTTTCAATTACCCCTTCATCTTCTTTTAATTCTGACATAATTATGGCCATATTTTTGGCATCTCACATTTCTGAATTGATAAATCTATCTTAACGCATGGTAAAGTGGCATGTTGAGTTATGTAACGATTAATGACGATTATTAGGAAAAAAAAGTTAAATTTACATCATGAGGAACATGCAAATCAATTCAATGAACTTGGTTATAATTTTCATTTAATGGTAATTGTTAGCATTGAGAATTAAGTGAGAAATAAAAATAATAAAATCGAAAATTGAGTGGGGCAATAATTAATGAGGAAGACAAGGATAGTGCTTTTGTAAAGAATAATTGAGATAAGAAAACAAAAATAAAGAAATAAAAGTGGAATGGGCATGGATGAAAGTTATTTCCCTTTCTTTGAAAGTGATTGCCTCATCAGTTGCAAGTCTCCATGGTGGAGACGAGATCAACGCCCAACTTTGTCAAGTTGCGACTCATACTTCACATCCTAATATACTATAATTTTAATTTGATCAATATGTTAAGACCTAGAAATACATGGAGAAATATGGCAAAAACTTTGTAAGAAAATGTCTCATTCATTATTTTATATAACTCGTGAACTCGTAATTCTACTTGAATTGTGTTTTAAACCTACGTCTTATACGTGACACCGCTTTACATAAAACTTTTTCAATATATATATATATATATATATATATGCGTTCAATTGCGGAAAATAAAATTAAAAATGAAAGTTTAATTATCTAAAAAATGAGATATAAAAGGTAAGGATCGATACGATGACAATATGGTGGATTCAAATCTGAACCCATATTGAACCCGTCTCGATCGTGATAGGTTTGGACTCGGTCAAGCGAGTGTATGACGGATAGTGATTTTTATAAGATCCGTCCCGCGAACCATTTCTAGGATCCCACCATTTTTTTATGATTCTTATATATAAATATGTATAAATATAAAAAAAAAATACATATTATATTTATTTTTTTATTGGTAAAAAAAACTTTATTAGAAAAAGGTATACAAAGTACTCTATACATGATAATATTACAATATTAACAATCTAACACAATTCTTAGATTTGTAAGCCCATCACTAAATGAGAAATTAGAACTAAAAGTATACTTGACCTCGAGCCAGTTTCATATCCTAACCTTTACCTCCTCTACTACCTTCTCGGAAGAAAAGACAACTTTCTAAATAATAACAACATTTCTCATTTTCCAAATAAGCCAAATCACACACAATCGAATTGCAACGGAGATTTATTTCCCCTGCTTCCCAAAAAACAGTCGACTATGTGCAGCAATATAAAATGAAGGATGTGAATGTAGCACAATCGAGACACCAAGCCATCCAAATATCATATGGCATCATATTCAAAGAATATATGAGTTTTATTTTTAATTAATAGATGAATATTAAATGTCATATTAAATTATTATATGTTTACATTTAAATTACTTAATATTAGAATTTATTTATTTTATATTTTTAAACTACCTTAAAATTAATAAGGGTGGGACGATTTAGACCATGGTCCACAGGTCGAATATAATATGAAGCAATTCATGAAGTCTAAGGTCTTGGGCTCGGGACACGAAGAGGGAAAATTTATTCATTTTTGTGATGGTCCCTCTCTTGTGGTGGTTGCGGTTTTAATTGTGGTTCCGATTTATAGTGAGATAAAAAAGATGTATCATGTGTCAATTGGTAAAAAGAACTATTATAATTAATTATTTTAAAGAATTATTGTAATTGATTATCCTTAAAAAATAATTGTAATGCGCGATTTAATTTTTAGAGAATACAATGGAGCACCAATTGTATACTGTCTTACTCACTCTTTATCATTAAAAATTAATGTGGAGTATTTGGTCCCTCCCCCACTCAACAAGTTAAAAAATAAAAAGGTCTATTTACTTGACCAAAGTTTGATTTAATTCCACAATGCTTCGATTCTAAACCCTAATGAGTAGTCGCACTGCATTTTGCCATTAATAGCAAGTTAAATGGATAAAATAAAAGGTAATTATAATAGTCATTTGAACACTTTGTTTGTCAGCCAAAAAAATATATTAAGTAAGAAAACGGGTACAAGGGGTACACCCTCCCTTACAAAATATAAGGAGTTAAATCTTCTTTTCTTTTTTCAACAAAGAGTGCAAAGTATGTCGCCATTTGACGGGATGATAAATATTTTCACCAAGTTGTCTTTCGTCGGTAGTCTTTGTTTTATCATGTTCCACACAATTGATTGGACTCTTTTTCGGGGCAAAGCTGCTTCATAAAGATATGCACGCCAATTTCTTCGTGTCATATTCTTCATCTCCGTCAAGGTCGAACATGCTTGAGTAAGCCTTCTTCGTCGAGAAAATTCCGTTTGATGCTTGATTCCAACTCCAAATATCCTCTTTTGAGGGCTCTATCTTGTACTCTTTATACATTGAAGCAGATTGTTAATTAAGACTAGATTCCTCTTTGTTCTCAAACTCCGTCTCCAACTCAAGTTCAACGTTCATCCCCCACTACCCCAATGCCCCATTTCACTCATTTTTGTTGTTTCTTGACTACTTAATTAGTCTAAATAATCTACCAAAACTCTCACAAAGAGATCTCACCCGCCCATAAATCAACCCAAAACCCCGTATTTGCTCCATTACCCACTGCCCTCTTAATTTCAGATTTCATACCCTCCCCTTCTAAACCTAAATAAACGTCACAAAATACATTGTTAGATTGACCAATTATATTTTGGAGTATATAGTCCTACATATATAGTACAATCGCAATTGCTTTTCTACTTTATCAATATATATTACATATAATGTTTTATTATTTATTAATGCATGTACAATCGAGTTTGTTTAACCAGATTGAGGAATTAAAATTTGGGAGGTATACATAATAAATTGACAAAAACTCGTATATGATAGTCTTACCCCTTTTAAAGTGTTAATCTACAGTACTCCGTTTTACCGTGAGACGATCTCGCGCCTCTAACAAATTTGGAAGTTTGTTTAACCACTGCCATATCCATATTTGTTGGGTTGGGCCTAGCCAAATGGATTAACAATCTTCGTTACGTCATATTAATATCAATGTAATAATATTTGCTTCCTTCATGTTATATATCATGTGAAATAGAAAATTTCCAATATACATTATACATACCTCATGATCATCTCATGTTTGATGTCTTTCAAACAAAAAGACGTGGGGTTTTTAGTCGAGAGGTGAATAATTAATATATGCACTACAAATAATTAATCAAATTAATTTAGTTTATAAAGCTGAATTTTAAAATGAGAATTTTTAAAATAAAGAGAGGGTCGGGAATAATCTATTTATTTAATTTCATCTAAAATCATTGTCTCTCTGGAGATGAGGTCCAACAGTGGACAATTTTAGTGGATGGAGTGCTTTGCGGAATCGAACCCACAACCTGGGCTTTGATACCAAGAGAGAATTCGTCTCATTTATTTAATCTATTTATTTAATTTCCCACAACATAAAATCTTGACGGTCTACAGTATATATTCTATAATTACTGTATATGTCAAAAGAAAAATTCGTTCTAGCTAGACTCCTTTTACATTTTCTCTTTTTTTAGGCCTAGAATTAACGGCTATGTCCACATTGAATTATGCTCAAGAATCTTAGCTTAATTGAATTTAGTCAAAATAAGAGAATAAACTAATATCTAGATAAGATTAATGCAGTTTTTATTCATAGCATATTTTGGTGGACAAGAAGTCTCAGATTCATTGATATTGTTCTACGTGAACCTCAAGATAAATTATTTGAACCAAAAATTAGCAAGGATAAGCTAATTAATTATATTTGACTAATAATTAAATAAGATTAATTAATATCCTTAGTGCTACTATTTTTTACTTCTTAATTGGCGTAATTAAGTATCAAATATTCAAATCTGTTTGCACGAGTCTCATTTTTAAGGTTCTGTTTGGATGCTGGAATTAGGAAATGGACGGCTGAAGAAGAATATATAGATTCTGAGCACACGAAGACGTGGTTGGGCATCACACGCAGTCGGGTAACTTTATTCTGCATACTATTAATTTGTATTTTTTTATATTGAGTTACAAATTTTTTATAACTTGATGAGATTGTTTGGAAAATAATATAATGAATTAATTTCCTACCCTTTTTACCGGGGGCTGATCCTAGAATTTTTAGAGTCTGGGTCTATTTTAAAATTAGGCCTACTTTTCACATATGAAAAAGATAACATAGATTTTTCATTATGTTCAATATTAAATAAAAATACATTTATGCTTTATTACTCCCTCCTCCGTACCCAATCATAATGACATTTTTATTGTTCATAAGAATTTAGTGGAATAGTGATAAAGTAATAAAAGGTGGGGTAGGAAAAATTATTTATTAGTATTTTATATGATAAAACAATGAGTAATTAGGGGTAGAAAGTGTTGTTTATTAATATTTTATGTGATAAAGTAATAAAGTGTGTAAGTAACTTTACCATTATGATTGAGACGAAAATATGAAGTACTTTACCACTATGATTGGGACGGGGAGTATAATATTGCTTACATTTTCAATATTATTATTATTTAAATACAGCTTCCCATAAAATTTGACGTAAAACATAACAAATATATTTGCGTAATCAATTTGTTCCATAAGTTCTTTCTCAATATAAAATAACATAATTAATTCATTCAATTGATCTTGAGTTTCAACATTCATAAAATAAAAATAAAAATTGCACTTGCTACTGTAAGTGATATTATCAACATCATCTTATAAGCATTGGAAAACAACCACCAATTTCCTTCAAATAATTCAACATTTTAATTGCAAATTTTGTTTCTTCTAGTAAAAGGATATTTCATGAAATTCGGCACATAGAATAAATTATCCGCATTAATATAAGAACAACCATTATTTGAACAAGAATATCCTTAAAAATTTTTGCAATACCTCTAACAAGCTTTCATCGTCAACCCCATAAACCTCTTCAAGTTGAACAAAAAATCAAAAGTTTTTTAATTCTTTTTAAATTGTACAATTCGTGTTTCTATAGAAGAATGAACTTGATCAATATTATTAATAAAAAAAGAATAGAAGTATAAATTACCTGATGTTAGGTTTTACAACTTAAAAGTCGAGAGAATTGTTTTTTCTCCTCTCGTGCACTACACATTTTTGTGGGTGTATTGCAATAGTGAAACTTAAATAAAATCTAATGACATCTTAATATAGAATAATATATTTTACCCATAAATTAAATAATAAAAATAAGGAATTTGAACATAATTTATTCTAGAATTTTTGGAAATAAAGCCGTTATTCAAACCCTGAATCTCATGGAAATAAAGGATGTCATTTATTTCACAAATATAGATATACATAATATCATGCATATATATATATAATTGTGGACCCCTAAAAATCGATAATATTTTTGGGCTTGAGTTGATCGTCTCGTTCGATTCAAGAAAGGAATGACCCTGCTCTTTACGAGTGTAGACTTGTAAATGAGATGAAATTATTTTATGGTATCAGAGTTAAAAGGGCACACGCTCACTTCGATCCCGTTGAAAGTTACTCCACTCATATTAAATTGTTTATTCAATTGATCTTTTTTCAATGATGGAGATGAAGTAAGATAATTCAACTCAAGAATGAAGGAAAGTGTTAAGAAATTAATATAATCAAATTAATTATACACCTCTCTAACAATTTGAATTTTTTGTATAATTCTTTCAGAAATGTGAGTTGTAATGAAAGATCTAGTTGATCCGAATTCAATGTGATTTTGATCAAATATATAAAGGGAATTTTACTACACTGCTTTGTTGCAATTTCTATGATTAATTAATTAATTAATCTAAAACCAAGAGAAAGGATATGTAAAAATGGACTCAAACTTGTAGAAATGTGTGAAGTTAATTTATTTGTTTATTTTTCTAATGTTCCCCACCATTCGCATCGTAGACTTGATTTTGATTTGATATATATATATATATATATAAGAATTTCATCTTATTTAAATATTCGAATTTAAAGAAAAATGTAAAAAATTTTTTATATTTTTTTATTTCTTTAGCAATTACAAATCTTTATGAGAGGATTGTAAAATGAATTTTAATTAGTCTATTTCCGCTCAGTAACTAATTAATTCAACAATTTTTATTGTTTTTCTTTTTTTTGGTTCAATTGTCCTACTTTAAATATATAGAACTATTGGCTAAAGATATAATTTGGTAATTACTACAGTCTACAGATATGAAAATTGATTCAATCAAAGTTCAAAGTACTGAAAAGATCGCCGGAGTAGACACATAAAGCTTCTCAGGATATTATTATTGGCTAAAGTGTCTGGAGGGCTTTTAGAGCTTTAGGGCTATGCAATCCTCACTCCTCCTTTAGCAACTTGCACATTAAAATCGATACACATATTAAGAAAAAATATTTTTTTTGTGTTTTATTGATTTTTCAAAGGGAATTGAGGGTGTAAATTATGATATAGATATTGTGAGATTTTTTGTCATTTTAAGATGTGAAAATTGATAAGAAACAGACAAAAAAAAAATGTTTAAATTGTTAAGGGACGGAGGGAGTATAACCTTTTAAACTTAGTCATTCATGCCGAATTTGGTCAATAAATTTTTATTCTTTATTTTTCATTACTTCAATTTTTAAACACGTCTCTTTCATGTTATCGATTTTGTTTGAGTAGAATATACAACTGATTGTGAGAAGAGATGAAGCAGATTGACAAATGTCGGGAGGGGGAAATGAAAGGAAGAATTTCAGGGGCCACCTCATATAAATAAGGGCACTTTAGTATTTTTGAAAAAGAATTAAATTAATTTTGCCTAAAAAGATGGGTATAAAAGCGTTATATATCCTCACATTCTTTTTAATATTTTAGTTTCAGGCATTAATAATTTAATACCCCAAATTTGACCCTTTAAAAGTAAAATTTGGGAACGGACCTTATAGCCTAGCTATAAAGGAGGGAGGGGAGAGAATCCATGCATGAGGAGGCTATACAAATTTTACACATCAATTTAAAGGGGGATATTTTAATTATATATGTAAGCAGTAGAAGTCGAAAGTTATTTAAGGTGAAATATAATATACACACTAGTGGAACAAAGTTGTTTAATTGAACAATTTATTTAAAAATAAGCTAGTTGGTACTACGAGGATTAGCATAAGTAAAGGGTATACATATGGTGTCCCCACCATTTGGGGGCAACTGCCAACTGGCACTGAGACAAGGGATGGATCCAGAATTTTTCAGGTCTGGAGCAAAAAATAAATTTAAAATAAAAAATATATATTTATGAGATGGTTCTCGATTCTTATACGTAAGACATATCTCATTAGTCATTTATTTATTTTATATGACTCTTGGCCATATGAGACTTCAAAGCAACCATGTTTTAAAGCAACATGACTTAAATAAGAGTGGAAATCTATCTTATATATAAAACATCACATATAAGACCGTCTTACAAGAGACTCTCTTACATAAAACACATTAAAAAATTATTCACAGCATAACAAACTAAGTCTATTAGAAATATAATTGTAGAGAAAGATGAAACTGAGAATTAAAAACTGGTGGCATATTTTTTAAAAATCTAACTAAATTAATAGAACTTTTATAATAAAAATATAATAGCTAAAAAAATTAATGGCGGCTCATGCCTCCATACCAGGATCTGTAGCTCTGTCATTGACTGTCATGGCTCTTGATCAAGGATGAAAATATTGATGATATATCCATTTTTTGTTGTACAATTTGTAAATAATTTAAAATATCGGTATACGATATTGATATTGGTTATTTTATTTGCACAAATTGAACTTAATATCGATAAAATATCGATAAATTTTGTATAGTTAGAAGTAGAAGAGATAAGTGTATATATTATTTTTATATATATTTATCACAAATTTAAAATATGTTCAAATTCTGTTTTAGTATTTATGTATTAAAAGTTTGTTATTAAAATTTAAAAAATTTATTGATATCGGTATATCCATTAATATTTTCATAAATTTATGGTTCGATATTTGTACCTGCTACCGATATTTTCAACCTTGCTCCTCACCTGAAATCTGTGGAAGATGTACTTTTGCGGCGAGTTGTTATTATATACAATACAATTAATTCTTAATCATCATTTTATAGTAAATATATAATACTTTTTAATAAATAAATAAAATTTAATATTCAAGGCTATGCTTGTTTTGAGTTGAACGAGCTGTTCGATTTCAGGCTAAAAGATTTTCTTAAATTTTTTGGGGCCCTAAATTTTTAAATATTATATTTTATAAAATAAATTCAACAAGTCTATATATCAACCGATATAAAATTATTCTCTCTTTTTATGAGGTTCACAATTTGAACCTGGGGATGTTAAAGGGGTGGGGATAGGGGTCGAACCTCATGCCCACGAAGAAAAATGGGAAAAAAAATCTCCATTTCTGTGGAGATCCCCTATTCACAATCTTCGTTTTACATGTTTTCTAGTTATTCTTATAATTTTTTAATTACATTAAGAAAATTAGTTAAAACATGTTTCATCTAATTCTATTAGACTCCATTTGGATGGATGGATTTAAAATTCATGGATTTCACACGCAAATCATCACTCTTCAATGTATTTACAAATACTTAGATTTGAAAACTTAATTTAAAATAGAGGGATTTCAAATCCTCATTAAAACCTAGTCATTTGTGAAATCTCTTCATCTTTATCCCTTCCTTCTCTCCCCCTTCACTCTCTTCCCTAAACTTTCACATTTAAGTATTTGTAAATCTATTGGAGAGTATGATTTATTTGTGAAATTCATATTTCCAAATTCATCCATCCAAATGGAACCTTATAGATGTTTTGACTTTTCATATAATTTGCAATTTAAATATTTTTTACTTTTTTCAAGGTTAATTAATTAATATTTTTTCCTAATTTATTTTTAGAGTCATTAAAAATATTTTAAAGGTCAAATTCTTATGCAGAATTCCAACTACATCAATTAAGTGTACAATAAAAAGTCAAGGATTTTTCATAATACGTGTGTTGATTTAAAACGATATGAATTTTGAATTGTAGGAAATATATAGAGTGATGCTTGTGTTCACCAATTGCATAAGGTGCAATTGAATTTAATTTTAATTTGGATGAATCATGAACCCTAAACCCTATACTCAATATCATGAATCATTCGAGTCGGGTGAATCATGAACCACTCGGGCAGGATTGGGATCAGTTAGGTCGGGGCGGAGGGGGGAAAACTGAAAAAAATAGGAAAAAAAAAATTTAATTGCACCAATTCTAAATTGATGCGAAGGGTGCACCGAAATATATAATACTCTCTCCGTCCCAAACTTAACCCTACAGTTTCCGTTTTGGGCGTCTCATACTTAACTGAACACTTCCTTAAATGAAAATATCCACTTTATCACTTTATCACATAAAATACTAATAAACAACTCTTACTACCCTCAACTATTCATCACTTTATCACATAAAATACTAATAAACAATTCATTCTACCCCCAACACTTTATCGCTTTATCATTTTTTTTAAAACCCGCGATACAGTAACCGTAGTGTTGAGTTCGGGACGGAGGTAGTATTAATTTTAATAAATAAAATTAGTTTTAGAGGGGAGGTGATGTAGGTAACGAGAGCGTATAATAAAGATAATATATGAAGAACACAAGAACACACTAATTCCGTTGATTCCAAGAATATCCGGAAAAGTGACAAACTCAAATTACGTTGATTCTCACAAGAATACCGTAAAAGAGATACCGAGATAAAACTCTCATTTTTTCATTAATCAATTCAACTCTTTTTTACAATAATAAGAACATCTATTTATAGTACTAAATTAACTTAGGGAATAAGAAACATAAATAAATCATAAATATTGTAATATCAAATCAAATCATAAACATAAATAAATAATTTAATTATACCATAAATATAATCATAAATATTTTTCAGTATCTTCATCCATATCTCCATCATTCTCCTCCTCATGGAGAGGATTAGCCCTCGTAAAAATCCTGTTGATGCTCATTGTAACAGTGCGGAGACGAGCAGAAACATCCTTGAATTCACGTAGCGAACAAATCATTATATCTGAAAATTCTGTCACTAAAACATCAATAATATCAAGCACAAAATATTGATCATCATTCGCTAAATTCGTTGAGGAAAAGAAAACTTGATGAACATCTTCAATTACAAAAATATCTCCATCTGTGTAATCTTCAGCATTCTCACGTGAATTACACACACCCCCAAAACTATTTTTATCTTCTTCGTCAAAAAATGGTGGACCATCATAGCCATCATCACTGAAATAACTGAAGTGTCAACATACTCGTTAAAAATTAATGGTTCATCACAACCACAATCTTCATCAGGATATACATCAAAAATTGCTGGTCCATCATATTCGCCATGGAATATATGACCATAACCAAATAAATCGAAGTTTTGGCGGATCTGCATATTATCATCTCCATACGTTGACTGTTCATCACGAAAAGTATCATAAACCAATTGAAATCTCGGAACCATCATCGAGAATCGTAACTGGTCTCTGATTACCAACTGATGTAGGCAGCGAGAGTGTATAATAAAGATAATATATGAAGAACACAAGAACATACTAATTCCGTTGATTCCAAGAATATCCGGAAAAGTGATAAACTCAAATTACGTTGATTCTCACAAGAATACCGTAAAAGAGATACTGAAATAAAACTCTCATTTTTTCATTAATCAATTCAACTCCTTTTTACAATAATAAGAACATCTATTTATAATACTAAATTAACTTAGGGAATAAGAAACGTAAATAAATCATAAATGTTGTAATATCAAATCAAATCCTAAACATAAATAAATAATCTAATTATACCATAAATATAATCATAAATATTTTTCAGTATCTTCATCCATATCTCCATCAGGAGGCCTTTTTTTTTTAAGATTAAATGATGATTCGAACTCATAACCTCACAATATAGATAATTGTGGGGGAGAGGTTGAAGCAGCATGGGCCCATGTATAAAACCTGAGTGCTCTGAGAAAATATACTAATTATATCTATGCGCTGGAATTGGAATCCCATTAATTGATATGGCTTCTCCCTTTAATCATTTCCCTCTCATGCAGTCCAAAGATGAAGATCGCAATATATATAAATTAATTAATAGGAAAGGGAATTAAAGGACTTTAGTTTAGCATCTAACTTCATCTTCATTTCTTTAAACTTTTTATAATCACATAATTATTTAGAGTAATTTATCAACATGCAAGGCCAGATCTGATTTTCGGCGATACGAACTCTTAAATAAATAAAGAATTAATTTATTAAAAAATGAAATGAAGAAGGAATATAAGAATCATTACGCTTTATAAGGAAAGGAACCATTACTTTCAACTTTTGAATTTCTTAATATTCTTGCACATTGATTTGGCTATCCATCATAACTTCTCATATGGCCCTATGAAAGGGCATCAATTCTCCCACTGAATTAAGACATGTATGTATCGATGGATAGATATTAATCTAGGAGTGTACTCTTTTTTTTTTTTGCTGTGATTTTCAGTCAATTTTATACATGTGTGTGGTATTGCTGGAAGAGAATTGGTGAGAGTTACATAAAGAGATACTTATAAAAAACCTTAATCTTAGAAGATAAGAATGTTATAACCATATATATATATATCTTTGGATTCTCTCTTGCGGAAATTGAGGTTTCATTGTCACTTTTGTTGCAAACTTATATATTCTACCCAGATATTTATAAGTGATTGTTTTTTATTGAAAAATAATTTAAATTGACTTTTTCTTTAAAGAAAAATAAAAGTTGTTAATACTCACTCCGTTCTAAAATAAGTGGTAATTTAGCCCAATTTTTTTGTTTGTACACTATTAAATGTCCTTTTAGCCTTTTTTTTTTACAATTTTTCTCAACTTTACCCTAGTTTTAATTTTAAAAAATACTCTTAATTTATGAAAATGTGATTTCTTTTTTATGATAAGCCTAAAATCATGGGATGTCATCTTCTTTTGTTCATTAATTAAGGACAAACTTGTCAATACATACCCCTTCTTAATTTCATTAAAAAAATAGAAAACCCATTATTTTAGAATTGAAAGAGTACTTTGAAAGTGGATTGAAAGATAATCGGAGGCTAGAAATGTAAAAAAGTTGCATATATTTACAAAGAGTGTGTTTCTTGCGCATCAGGTGTACCGTCCAATTCAAGTATATATTTGAAGCATGTAACAGGTTTATACTGAAATATGCAATTTGTGTAAGTGAAAATCAGTTGCATATTTACATATTTTAATAGAAATAATTTGCATGTTTTAATAAAATAAATTACATATTTTAAAAATATACTTAAATTATACGGTGCACCGGATGCACATAATACCTAGTTGTATACAAAAGAACCAAGATATAATTTGAGCATGCTTGAATCTGCTGCTTAGGATCAGCTTAAAAATAATTCATTAATCACTAAAGAAAGTTAGCAAACACCACAAATTTAATTTTGGGTGGAACAAAAGGCTTGTTTAATCACTTAAAATAGTTTGCAACCCCCACTACTTTTCATTTAAATACTGTACCGTATAAATACATATATACACATGATACACAACCAGTAAAATAGAACATATATGACATTAAAAAATCACATTAAATATCCCTTATGAGACTATACAAGTATCTGCAGATTGCAGCATTCATCATCACAACCAATCATGAACACTTGTGGCAATGGTAAATGATTATATAATTTCCATGAATTGCATTCTTACACATTTCACAAAACTTTCAACAACTAAGTGGAAAAGAAACAATATATTACCAACTAAAAACAAATAAAAGAAGTGGTGCAGGACAAGAACTGACATGCATATAATGTAAGAATCCATTTGCATAAAACCATAAACAAATCAAAAACTAATCAAGATCATATTAGTTAAAGTGAAAGGTACTGGAAAGCACTACCTATCTACCAAATACAAAAGAAAAGACTCACAAGCAGCCTTCATGTTTACACAAAATCCACCAAATTCATTTCTTGCAACCACATTTAAATAAGACTAACAACTTGTGTATGCACCGTGCAACTGAGGTACAACTAATACTTCTCACTAGAGATAACTAACATTGTTCAGTGAAAACAACTAATACTGACCAACTAACACTGTTCAGTAAAACGAGGAATACCTAACACCACATTGTAAAAATTAAGTCCTTCTATATATGGTTTTCTCCTCAAATATCTCCAAATAGGCTTACCATCATTACACAAAGAATTAATATTAACAAGTTGGTGTTCAATCCATTTAAAATATACAGAAGCTGCATGAAGATCAAAGGAGATCTAGTTAGTGATATTATAAAGGGAGAAAATATAGTTGAAAGAAAGAATAAGATGATGATATTGGATGCTATACATGGTGATAAGAAAAGAAGAGGTACTGGAGGGGGGATTAGTATAAAAAAGTTGATCTAGACAAGTGTAAAAGTTGTTTAAGAGAAAGAGGTGGGATCCATGGCAAGGCCTACATCACACACACTTTATTCCTTGAGAGATCCTTGTTTCTAAGTCACTGCTTATATATTGGTATCCACCACTTTCATTTCCAAGCAGCAGCAGCAATACCACTTTTAAAGTCACTACCACAAAACACTAAAAAATCAGTTGTTATAGTTTCAGCTTAAATTCCTGCCATGCCCCCCCTGTGTTCCGTCGCTCCAAGACCCGAAAACGATGGCACAAAACTTGCCACCCCGCCCCAGCTGCCCGAGCTTTGTGATGCTGCGTATCCATCTTTTCCTGTGCACAACAACGCGCAGTCGTTCCTGCAACGAGTTTTGCACCCCGTAACTCTTAAGGTCTCTGTCTCTCTCTTTTTCTTTGCATAGAAAATTTTAAAAGAATTCATCTGCACAGGTGATCATTACATTATGATCATCACAAGCTTTAATTTTAGCTATCAGAAATCACTTTCTACTCTTCATTTGCATTGATCATCAGTAAGACAAAGACTTGTTTGCATTTTATGCCTTTTTTAAACAGTATTAGTTGTATCTTCAAAAGGTATTAGTTGTTCCATCAAAAAGTATTAGTCGTTTTACCATAACTGATAACATACAAATGCAATCCAACTGATCATACACAATCTTGTGTTATGCTACAGTTTGAAGAGGTTGTTTACAAGGTAAATGATGAAAGCAAAAGTAGCACTTGTGGAGAAAAATCAACCTCTAAAGAAAAAACAATACTCAATGGAGTCACAGGCATGGTCTCTCCAGGAGAAATACTCGCGATGCTCGGTCCATCGGGCAGCGGAAAAACCACCCTCCTGACAGCCCTAGGTGGCCGTCTCTCGGGCCATTTATCCGGCAAGATCACATACAACGGTCAGCCATTTTCCGGCTCCATCAAACGACGAACAGGATTCGTGGCACAGGACGACGTCCTATACCCACACCTCACCGTCTTCGAAACTCTCCTATTCACCGCACTCTTACGCCTTCCCCAGACCATGTCCAAACAAGACAAGGTACAACACGTGGAGCACGTGATACAAGAGCTCGGCTTGAACAGGTGTCAGAACAGCATGATAGGAGGTCCTCTCTTTAGAGGAATATCGGGCGGCGAGAAGAAGAGAGTGAGCATAGGTCAAGAAATGCTCATCAACCCGAGCTTACTTTTGCTCGACGAGCCCACATCGGGCCTTGACTCGACCACGGCCTTTAGGATCTTGACCACGGTTAAAGGCCTTGCTAATGGAGGTCGAACGGTTATAACCACCATTCATCAGCCGTCTAGCCGCCTCTACCATATGTTCGACAAGCTACTCTTGCTTTCCGAAGGAAGTCCGATATACTACGGCATGGCGTCGACGGCCGTCGAATATTTCTCTTCCATCGGATTCGCGCCGTCCATCACAACCATTAATCCAGCTGATCTTTTGCTCGATCTCGCTAACGGTAATATTTCGAATTTCTACTTTCGGTGCAACTAATACTCTTCTGTGAAAACAAGCAATACTTTTTAGTAAAATAACTAATACTATT